>PVIJ01003231.1:0-139560 GCA_004024925.1 Scalopus aquaticus | reverse complement strand
TTTATGTCGGGAGAGGGGAGAAATGGAGAATCCAAGATGGACTGCTCTATTGGATGATGGGATGAACAGGGAGGCCACAGGTGAGAGATTTGGGGATGTCACACCCCATTCCCTGGAAGGGTAAGAAAGAACAATCACGGCTAATATATATATATAGAGAACAGACACCGTATCTTGTTGCAGGGACATCTTAGCCACAGCATGTCCTAGGTCCCCCATCCCTCACCCCACTCTGCCCAGAGGTCTTGGGGCAACCATTCTGTTCAGTAACTGCTCTTCTCTTGCTTATTCCAGATTTTGAAACTTCTGCTCCATCTCTGTGATTTCTGTTTGTCCTCACTTCCATTTTTCTTTCCCAAATTTGAGTTACCTGCTCTCATTTTCCATCTTCAACTAACTAAACTGCTTTGTCTTCGTTTTCCTGGGTACAGAACAGGATGTAGCAAAGCCCTTCCGGGCACACTACCTCACTGATCCTGCAGCAGGTTCAGCCACACTGCCCACCGCTCCCCCCCTTGTTCCACTTTCAGATGTGGGCATTGTGGCTGTGGGAGATTCCGCCCCTTGTTCAAGGTCACACCGTAGAAGTAGGGGTCCGGGATTGAACCAAGATCTGTCGGAATCTAAAGCCTGTGCTCTTAATAATGATGAAACCTGCTCTCTGCATGAACAATTTTATTGATTTTTCTACAGGATGTGCTTGCTCCTTCCTCTGAGTCTCTCCATAGCATTTGGCACATGTGGCAGGAAAATATTGATGAGAAATTAGCCATTGGTTGCCTGCTTGTTTCTCTTCTGTCCTCCTTCTCAAAATTAAAGGAGAGAGCGCATGCGAGCACTATGGTTGATTCCTCAGAGTGGCTGGCAAACAGAAATAAGCCCATGGGCCACTGGTTCTGGCCCAAGTGCTCACAAAGCTGAGACTGTTTGGGGTACAAGGACTTAGCAGACAGGGAACAGGATCGCTGGCCCTGGGCTGGGACAGGAGAGGCAACACAGAGCGGCCCATGCACCTTCGTTCTCAGTAGGGCATCCGCTGGGGAGGCAGGAGACCTCAGGAAGGTCTCGGGCATAGTCAGGGACAACCTTTTTGGGACCCCCACTGCTGCTCAGTCCAGACATAGCAAAAAGAGAGCCACTGGGATGACGGGGGTGTGCGGTTTCCCGGCAGCAGCCCCTGGGGACTAATGACTGAGCTTGGGCCAGGTGACAGAAGCACTGAAGACCCCGGCTGCCTGGTAGACAAACTCAAGCAGCCACTGCCCCGCCCCTCAGTCCAGCCCTGACACCAGACCGCAGGTGCAGCTCAGGAACAAGATGACGACTCACCACTGGGGGAGAATGGGGGCTCCAAAGAGAAATTCAGTTGAGTTTGTCAGAGGATTCTGTTTCTTTGGAACCAAGTTTGAGGGCAGAGAGTGAGGCTGTCACTGGCCCGGCCGAGGCGCTGCTGTCTTGCTCTGACCTGTGTCCCCCAAGCCCAGGGTCTGCTCTGCAGTCCTTCCCGGCCCTGCCTCCCGGCCCCAGGTCTCTGGAAAACAACTCAGGGTCTCCCCAGAGCCCTCCTCTGGGCCTCGCTCCAGGGCAGCGCACAGACCTCCCTGCTTCCCCAGGGAAGTGGGGCCTCCCTCGGTGCCCCTGCATAATTGGGAGGATGCGCAGGGAAATTAAAAAGGTCATTAATCACCGCGGAGCCTCAGGCAGCTCTCTCGGGCCTACTCTTCATGATGATTAATGGCAGGCGGCTCCTCCCCGCTCCCCAATTCATTTTCCTGCTGCTGTTCACTCACTTTCCCTTGCCGTGTCCTCTTCGTCCCTGTCCGAAGGAACTGCGGCTCCCGGCCCGCTGACCCCGGGTCAGGTCTTCCCTGGCTGCTGTTGCTGTCACCAGGCCTGCAGGGGCTCCTGCCCGAGCCCCTGGGCCGGACACACAGGGCCCCCCATGCTAGCTGGTGACCCCAGGGAAGTCACCTCATCTGCAGGAATCTCAACTTCCTCGTCAGTGTAATGGGGTGAGCACAGCACTTGCCTCGCAGGTTGCGAAAGGAAAGGAGAAGATGAAGGGGGCGGTGCCACCTGCAGGTCAGGACCAGAGCGAGGCTGCCCACACAGTCACGTGACGCTCCGTAGTGGCGCGTCTGAGAAGCGCCGCGAACCCGCCAAGCCGGCAGCTCCACCCTGGGGGCGCCATACTCTGGTCGCACCACCACGTTCAGGCGCCCGCTGTCGCCAAAGCTTCTTAGAGACACACGACTGTGTTATGTTTGCCCGTCAGAGCCCGTGGCATTGCCACTGGGAAAGGCCGAAGGCAGACCCCGAGCCTCTCGCTGCTCTGTTCGCTGCCAGGCTGGTGAGCGCCCACGGGCGCCAGTGCCTGCGACTGTCCCCGGGTCATTTCATTCAATGAGCCACCCCGAGAAGTACCTGTGCCGTCCCCGTTAACAGAAAGAAAACATGTCCAGAGAGGGAGAGTAGCCTGCTCCACGTCACACAGCTCGGAAAGGGCGGGAGAGGGATCCAAACCCGCCTCCATTACATGCGAAGCCTGTGCGCTGCTGAGAATCCGAACAGCCGCCGCACCAGCTGTCTTCCTGGGAGGGAGAGCAGCCGCATGCCCCTTCCGTCTCCCCTTTCCTGACCCCCGTGGGGCTGCCTTTCCTGGCAGGGCGAGCCAACCCAGGTCATGCTTCAACAGTCTCCTGTCCGCCTGTTTTTTGCCAATTAGCCTCCTGCGCTTGCTGTGGCTTAAGATAAGCAACTTCTTGTGCCCACTGAAGCATTGAGCCCAGGGTCTCGCTCTGACCAGCCCCCAATCAGGAGGTGCTTGATTTTCCTGGAGATAACTATATCCTGGGGGATTCGAGTGAATTCATGAGGAGAGAGCGGATCCTGCAAACTTCGAGCGTGGAGAAGAGCTTCTCTGAGACTGGAAGAATGAAGGGACTTTGCCAGTAAATGTGAGATCCTGGAGAGGGGGGAGTTGGAGGGGGGGCCAAAGATTGGACCCTGGTTCTGTTTTTGATTCACTGGGTGACTTTGGGGGAGTCTTCACCTCTAGGCCATTTCTTAATAAAATTAGAGGGTGAAAATAGATTCTGAGAGTTAACAGGTAGAGCTTCGGAGTTGGGGTGGGTGTGGGTGAGTTACACAAGGTGCAGGAGGATAGAAGAGAGGGGAGGGAGAATAGAGGGAAGGAGAGAAGGACAGATAAGAAGAGGGTGATGCGATGCCTCCCTGCCTGCTCCAGGACACCCTTGGCAGGAAGGAACAGGGCTCTTAGGCAGCGCAGAGGGTTCTGGGCCTCTCAGGAGTCTTAGCAGCTGACCGCGTAACAGGAGGATGAAAATATTACGCTAACTCTAAAGCCATCAGTGACAATAATAAGGCTAATAGGGATCGTCTATAAAGCAGCCATGATGTGCCAGTCTTTGCCATACCCTGTAAGGTGGCACTAACTAGCACCTCCGCATCACAGACAAAGCCACAGGGTAGGTCATGTCCCCAAGAACACACAGAAGTGGCTGGTAGGGCTGGGTCTAGGACCCATATTCTGGCTCTCGAGCCAGAGTTCTTAGGACTGTGCCTGGGTGAGAGTCATCAACCGGGGAAGTCCTGTGACCTGTGGGCACAGGGGCTTCTCCATAGCCATAGCCTGCTTCCTCAGTTTACCTACTCGGAACATGGTCCACCTGCTACATAACATTGCAGAGCTCAGTGAAAAAGGAAAATGCAGGGCCCGTCGCTGAAAAGCTATGAAACATTAAGATAATGACAGTAGAACTTCAGCAGGCTCAGATCCTTGGCAGCATGGCGTTCCTTGCCAGCTGCAGGCAGCACATCCATCGAGTGCCAAAATACTTCTCTTGCCCTCACAGGTCTCCCCAGCTCCCCCCACGGAAGCCTGTTCCCCCAAAGCAAGTCTTGTCCCATGCTCCCTCGGTTGCTCTCTGGGTCTCCTGGGAATTGAATGGCCCCCATCATTACCACCCTTAATGGTGCCCACACCTCTGAGCTGGGTTGGTTGCCATGAACTCATCTTGGTTTTTGCCAGATGCAGAAACAAGGCTGTCAAATGTCTCTTGCTCTGTGGGCCCATGGAATGCTTCCTCTCCCTTCATGCCTGTGAGTCTCCCTGGGGCTCGGGACTAAAGAGACTTGGCCCTGCCTGGACAAAGCCTTGAGCATTCATTCCTAACCCACCAGGAAGAAATGTTCCAGAATACGAGCCAGTGCTAAAGGCCTCTTCTAATTAGCTGACTTGTGGCTAACAAGGGATTTCACTGGGCAGAGCCTTCTGGTGGTTGGTGCGTAATCACCATGGAAACCTTCACGCCACACTCAGCTGCTTCCCCAGCCACTTCCCCGGGGAGCAGACATAGCTCTGCAAAAGCAGCATCATCTGGGCAATCGACATTGTTTGTGAGAGAAATAAATGGACAATTAGAAGCAAGACAGGTTGAATCCTTGTTGGAGCGAAGTTCTCCCTACATCCATCCTGGGGCCTAATTGATGCTGTTGTCCTCACGTGAGAGGAAATCATTGGAAGGTGATGAATTTGGTTTGGATGGATCCCCTCTTGCTAAGCTCAAGGACAGGGAAAAATGCCTAATTAGGAGTCAGACTTCTGCTTTTTATAGGCAGCTGCTGGGTTTGCAGGAGATATGAAGACTTATTTACTTCTTCATTTTTATGCACAAATATTTATTTCTCCCTGGAGTGAGACCTCATCATCACTTGATAACAAGGACCCAAAATTTAACCTTGTAAAATACCGGGTTACTGTTGTGACGTTATTAAATGAGAACAAGGGTTGGGTGAAGTTTGAGAGCTGTGTTCGTCAGGATAGGCTAGGCTTTGCTGGAGAAACTAATAACCCCCCAGCATTTCAGCTGGTTTAACACAATGAAAGTCATTGAAAGGGTTACGCAAAATTCAGCAGTGGTCAGGCAGAGTTTTAAAAAAACAGTTGTTGAAGGGATAGTGGTTTGTAAGATGATGTAGGTTTCAGGTATGAAGCCTGTAAAGCAACATCTATAATACACTATCTTGTGTTCACCAGAATTCTAGTTTTTATAGCTCTCCATGCAGATGATCCCTTTTACCCAGTCTGCCCACCCATTCATCCCTTCCCTCTGAAGTTTGGCTTTATTTTATTTAGTTCATTTGTTTGTTTTATCTCTTCCACATGTGAGTGAAATCTTACGGTGTTTGTCTTTCTCCATCTGACTTATCTCTCAGGTCCATCCATGTGGTTGCAAATGACAGGATTTCTCATCTTTTTTACAGCTGAGTATTATTCCATTGTGCACGTAAATCACATCCTTATCCTCTCATCAGTCAGTGTTTTTTTCAAACTGGTAGTAGAATAAAAACAAATACACACATCAATGGAACAGAATGAGCAACTAATTTGTCAGAATGGACAACTAATTTATGATAAAATAGTGTAAAATGGTGTAAAGAGAATATCTTCAATAAATGGTATTTAAAAAACTGGACCTGCTACATGCAAAAGAATGACTCTAGGTCATTACCTTACACCAGATACCAAAATTAACTCAAAATGACAGCTTTTTTATATCCCATGACTATGTAATGTGGAACATATGATCTTTAGGTTGCAATGGGAGGGGGAGGATGGAGATACAGTAGCATGTGTTCTTAGTGACCTACAAACAGAAGAGACACATTTCGTTTCTCTGCACAGTTCATTGACACATAGCCCCAAACTAACTACAGGTGATACTGAGAATACAGGAAATGCGTACAATTTAGGGAGTACCCCATGTCTGCCGGTGAAGCAGCGGTATTGTATCTGAATTCATAGCACTGTGGCTTACTGGTTTGTGAGTCCTTACTGCCTTACCTGGTAACTGTCAGAGACCAGGGTGGGGGACAATTAGGAGGGTTCAAGGAGACCCGCAAACAAGCTCACACGCCAATCAGTGAGGAAGAACAGATAGCGATGGATACTACAGATAAGCAGAGCAAATAAATGGTGTCTGCGGACCCCAAGTGAGGTTTGGGAGTGAGGACATTCCCTCTGGAGGGAAAGTGGGGTTTAGGATGAGACTTGAATGTCACGCAGATTCAGTTACTTAGGGATCTGAGAGAAAAAGAACCAACAGAGAAGATCAGTGTGGGCAGAATAAATCAGGGAGAAGGGTGTGGTGTGAAGTGAGGTTGTGTGAGAGTATGTGTGTGTACGAGCTGGGCTGGGACATAAAATAGAAAGCTCACCGTAGGCCTTGATGAAAATGTTTGAAAACTACAGTAAGAAATATATCTGATTTCATCGTCCAGGGCACACGTGCAATTGAAACAAAGGTTTGATGGAACAATTGTTACTCTTACTGGTGTAATGAATGTTCTCTGATTTACTCCACACGCTCCATCCCTGTTCGCTGGGATTGGTTACATTCCATTCCTGGTGACACAATAACCCTGAGGACTCAGGGGCCTGACGCCAGGGGAGTTTATTCTCACTCCTGCCATGGATTCAACAAGAGACTGTGTGTGGCGGGGCCATCTGCTGGTTGAGGTGACTCAGGGATGGGGGCTGATGGCTTCATCTTGACATGCGCCTTAATCACTTTACTGGGAGAGAGAGGAGTTGGGGAATCCCACACTGGCTCTTAAAAAGCTTCTTGGGAAGTGACACCAATTAGTTGTCTGCATATTTCATTGACAGTGACAGCACCGGGCCACACCTTCTTTAAAGGTGTTGGGGGACATGAAGATGTCCCCATGCTGGAAGGCAGGAGGCCAGAAAAAACCAAGTAGGCAGTGCCAGTGAGTAACACCTTTCCACGTCATTCCATTTTATAGCCCGTGAGGTGCTCAGGACAAACTCCAAATTAGGCCTGAGGCCGGGCGCTGCGGGGTTGGGGCCTGCAGGTGGTTACCTAAGAGCTCGGTTGCTTCAAGACATACTTGGCGGAGGATGGAGGGTTCAGAGCCCAACAAGGGGAGGAAGAGAACCACCTTGCTGGCCTGAGGGTGTTACCCACGTGTCTGTTCTGCTTCCAAGACTCCCACGAAGGGGCCCATAAAAGACAGCAGTGGGGTCCCCTGCGGGAAGCTTCTCCCAACCCCTGGACTGTTGTTTGCTGTTCCCCCACCTGTGCCTTTGGACCAGGACTGTGTCCGCTGTGTTGAGGGAAAGGGAGAGGAGTCCAGAGAGGTCTCACAAAACAGAACACATCACACGAGAAGTCTGAAGAGTGAAGGGCGCATTCATTCACTCATTCCCTTGTTCACTCGTGCACCTCTGCATTCACTCACTGGCACCTGCAGGCACTATGGAAGGCCCCTCACCTACTGGGAAAGGATGCCCTGTGGGGAGCAGGCTCAAGGCAGTGGAGAAGACAGTTAAAGTCTTCCGAGATGCGCAGAGGAGCACGCTGCTCTGGAGAAGAGAAAGGAGACTGGCGCCTGGAGGTGTCCAAGAAGCCAGGTGGGCGTGGAGCAGGACCTGAGTCCTGGACAGCGCTTCTCAGAAGACGGACCAAGAGGATGCTGTCTAGGCACGCGTGGGCACTGTCCAGCCACAGGACAGATGGGGTGCTGTCATTACATGGAGGAAGTTTGAGGGAATTACGCGCAGTAAAGCAAGTCCGAATGACAAAGACAAATACTGGACATTTGCATAGCAGATGATTTGACAAAAGCAAAATGCATGCAAAAATGAACAGATGCTGATAAATGAAGGAGGTGAAGAGGAAAGGTGGAGGGGGATGGGGCCAAAGGGTTGCAGAGGGTGGTGGCGGGGAATGAAAGAAATTCTCTCTGAAGGGCTTTACCATGATCAGTGTAAAGATGAGTTGAATCCTTCATTCTTTATATTACAAAGTAAACTTGTCTGATAGCTCACGAGAAGAATTTCTCTCTAGTTCTTGCTCCAGGAATAGGTATGTTAAAAAACAAAAACCAGAAAATGTATATCTACATTAATTCATGTGAGTGTTAACTTGAGGCTTGTGTTAGGGATATTTTATTGCACAAGGCATTTGTGTCTACGGTAAAAGATGTTGAAGACACAGACAAGCAAATGAAAGAAAATGATTCAAAAAATATTATTGCTTTGTCCTCTGTGTAGCTACCTCTTTACCCACCTATTTATCTGTAGTAGCCCATGGTTATTCTATGGATATTCTTTCATAATCTGCTTTTTATTTTATAATATAGTCACCAGTCTTTATCAATACATCCAGATATGCATTTTCATTTAAACAGGCGAGTAATATTCGATTGTATGAATATGCCTCACTTTCTTTGAGCAAACCTCTATTGTTGGATATTTATGTTGGTTTTTTTTGTCATTACAAATGTTGTGATTAAGATCTTTGTACATGAATCTTTGCGCAGTTGTTTCCTTAGAAAAAATAGAATGTGTTTTTAATAGGTAGGGATTAGAGGCTTGACATGAAAGATGATCTTGGCAAAAGAGTCAGAGAAAGAAAAAGCACACAGTCCAGGCACACAGCAGACAGAACCAAGCAGTCCCAGTTGGAGGAGAGGAAGGCAACAGCTGCTGTAGGCCTACTGCGTGCCAGACACTGCTTTCACACACACCAATTTATGTGATCTTCACACAAACTATGGAGCATTGAGCCCTCCCCATTTTATCAGTGAGGAAACTGAAGCACAGAGAGGTTAAGCTACCAGCTCAGGATCACACAGTAAGTAGATGAGTCAAAAGTGGATCACAGGGCCTCCCTGGTGGCGCAGCGGTTGAGTGCTGTGCTGTGGTGCTGTCGGCAGCAGCGACGCGAGTTCGATGCCTGGCTGGGGAGATTCCCGCATGGCGCTGCAGACCTCTCCTGCCTTGCCTGCTGCTCCCCTCAGCAGTGTATTTCTATTGATCTGCCTGTTCTGCTCCCTGCTCTGTCTCTAGTGAACCCTCTCTCTGCCCCATGCCTCTGGCCTGTACCCCAGCTTGTATGCATAAATAAATAAATCTTAAAAAAAAAGTGGATCACAGTACCTGGCACCCCAAAGCTCAGGCTCAGTCCTCTCCATTGTAAGTGTAGTAAGTGGTAGTGAGGTTGTCATTTCATAATCATACCCTATTTTGGCCTGGATCATGAGATGCACGAAAAGAGACAGAACAGAGGTTCTGGTATCTTTTGGTTGGCACAGACAGAAGTGCGGACCCAGGAGCATTCACTGCCTTCTCATCTGGATGGGTGATGTCAGCAAAACTTGCTTGGAAATATACTGTTTTGAACTTGGCAACCTGTAAGCTGGGTTGCCATGGTTACCAGAGAGCCCTGGGGAATGATGAACACAAAAGGTGGGCTCGAAACACAGTCAAGTCCTTCCCCTCCAGCCTCAGCATGAGCTGGTGACAGTCTTTGACAGACCCTCATGTGCCAGGGAGCCGCACAGCACAGAATTCCAGCACAACTAGGCTGTCAAAACACCCCCGTGTTTTCAGTGTCCAAGAACTATTAATATCTCAGGCACAGTGGGGAAATCCTTGATCTGGATTATTTTACTTAACCCTCCCCAAACCCAGCAGGACATATGCTACTATTATTCCCATTTCACAGGTGAAGCCACAGAGACACAGAGGAGTTAAAAGACTGGCCCCAGTGCCACACAACTAGCAAGCAAATTACAGTCTGCTCCAGAGCCTGTGCTCACATTGGCCCACCCCTGCCAGAGCACAGTCTTGGAGCAAGTCACAGCAATAGCATCTCCAGGCAGCTGGCTGGCACCCTGCTTCCGAAGATTCCCAGAAGGGAATGTGTGTTCCTGGAAGGACAGAAAAAGCTTTAGGCCAGAGAGGTTTGGGGCATTAGCGGGGGTGTCCTAAAGCAACTAGATAAATAGAAGCAACATAAGAAGTCCGGTTCCATGATGTCTTGGGATCACTGTGAAAATATTGGCACGGATGGGACAGAGTTTAGACATTACTGTTTAACCACAGAATTGGCTCCTTTGTTTTTTAATATAAGGGTCCTTGACCAGACCCAAATCTGAATGCCTATAGGACAAGTGAGTAAAATGAGCTGGTGACACTTGAGTAAAATGAGCTGGCAGGAGATGGGCTGGGGATTGCTGGGGGTAGAGAGGGGTGTTCAGCTGTATAAGCAACAGCCAGAGCTCTTCTCCCAGTGCTAGCCCAGAATGGCCAGATATGATTATTTCAGGATGCGGATCTAGATGCTTCTGTGAATCTGCGAATTTTCTGATGTTAGCAACTTAAATTAAAAAAAGGTACATTCTATGCAGGCAAAATAAAGGAATTCTATTTGCTGGACTTGAACTTTAGGTTATCTGCTGGAGTTCTGTGCTCAAAACCTCAATCATATTTCAGCATTCAGTTGGGTAGACCGATGGAAGGGTAGACCTATGGCCAGGGGCTGGGCGTGACGCTAGGTGTGGAGTGGCAGTAGAGTCCGTTAGAGTCCAGAGTGGTGTTTTTCAAACTGTGAATTGACTGCTTAATGCATCTCGAAATCAATTTAACTTATGACAACCAGCATTTAAAAATGACACAGCATAGAATATTATGGGAAATATCGAAGCACATTGCAGGTAATAAGGGCGGGTATTGATTTCTGTAGAGCATTTGATGGGTCATATAAATGGTCAAAAAGTTTACAAATTGACTTGTAAAGAGATTATTCGACTCCAGAAAAGAAGACCACCACGGTGCCCCACTTTGCTGAACACTGGCCACGGTGGATTTCCACCATTTATTACACAATGGTTAAGATCTGAAACTTGCCACTTACTAGCTGTGTGGCCTTGTGAAATTTGCTTAACATCTCTGGACCTCCATTTCCTCATCTATAAAAGAGAGTGTAAAAATTGAATGAGCTCGCTCTATGGAACATACCTTGACTAGTGCCTGGTGCATAAAATGTTTTCAGTGGCTGTACTTAGTGCTGTTGCTTTCACATAGTCCTGCATCCCAATTCTCTCTTGAGATGTTTGAGACAGTACAGGTTTTTCACTTACCAGTCATAAAATCTAAGTTATCATGATCTTTATCTTTGTCCTAGGTAGTGTGGAATTGTCAGCAGTAGGGTCCAGAGAAGGGTCTGTAGAATAGAATTTCCACGGTTTTCTTGGATGGTAAGAACATGTGCAGGCCCTCCCCAGCCTGGGGCCACTGGGCCTCTATCGTTGCTCTCCCCCTTATTGTGCTGGGTGGCAGGAGCTTCCAGGCACCTGGGCTCAAGACGAAGCCTTTGGAGTGCCTTCAGCCTGGCAGGAGTCCTCCAGGCACACCCCCACACCTGGCCCCTCCTGGAAGGGTGACGCCCATGAAGAGACACCGTTTGCCCACTGAGAGATGACAGACAGTACAGAGAGGCAGTGATGTCATTCAGGTCTTCCAAGAAGGGAGGAATGACACAGCAAAGCCACAGAGGTGCCAGCTGTGCAGCTGTGTGTGGGAGTGAGGGCAGGAATGGAGGTCACCACGGCCTCAGTGGCCAAAAACACAGGGTGGGGCCAGGTTCTAAGGTGTTTGATCCTGTGGGTGCAGGGGGAACCTACAGGGCACATGTGCCTGTGTTTCCGCTGCATCCTAATTCCTTTAGTAAGGTTAATTCTGTCTCAGTCAACACAGTCACTCCTCACTGATTAGCTCTGATGTCTCAGTATTTGATTAACCAGCTTCCTCGGTCCCCAGTGATGAGAAAGTTTACTGAGTTACTTTTGGAAATTCAAATGCTGTTCTCTCTTTAGCTTGGGAGCATCCATAGGGAGACAATTTTACATAACACTGTCACTATACCACTTGGTTATCTTAATTTTCTCACTTAACTGAATTAGAAAAAAAAAACAGATAAGTAGCTGGAAGCTGGAAACAGCAGGAAGGTGTATTTCCATATTACCAAGATGACGTCCATTTTTTAGTGCTACATATGTGTTGGGCTTAGAGCTTTGCCTACACTGACCTTCAATCCCCACAGTGACCCTGCAGACAGCTGTTATTTCCATTTTACAGATAAAGAAACTATTCTAAGAGGGTAAACAATCCATCAAATTCATCGAATTTCACAGGGTTAGTAAAGTAGTAATTATATCCAATCGAAAATCTCGGGCTCTGAATGCTGGGAGAACATACTCCCAGCTGGCATTCAGGACAATTCAGTCCAAACTCCAGCTTTGTAGGCTTGGAGACATTTCTTCTTTCTTTTTCTCAAGATGGAGATATGAGAGTAGCAGTCCCATCTTCCTTCATCTATTCTCCTCGTAGTTAAAAATGGTCAGAGGAATGGCATCCAAGAGAGAGGGAAAAAGTTAGACTCCCTGCCCCCAATTCAGGGGTGGCAAGTAGTTCTCAGTTGGATTGAGCATCTCAGCATCTAGAACCACAGCAAAGAGAGCAGTGGACTAGCCACGCACGAGCCTTTTCTGCCACGAGTATAGGGAAGCGCAGCGATTAACAAGCTCATCACACCTGCCATCCTGCTCTGGGCTTTGTCCCTATAAACCCACATCATTTTCAAAAACACAAAAACAAAATAAAGACATTCATGCGTGTACTGTGGACACGGGCTATTTTTGCCTGCGTAGAATCCACCCACCTTGAGTGAAATCATAAAGCATTGTCATCATGACATAGTAAATAATAGAAAACCATAAAAAAGTGAGACAGTAAGGAACTTACAAACACTCATACACCTACTTAATCTGACTTTCCTGCCAGTGAACTAACTCTTTCCCAATTGTCAGGCCATAATTCTACCACCCTGCCTTGGGCAATAGGCACAGACTAGGTATGACCAATCAGGGCTAAGAATCCCACCTCAGAATGAAATGATTGGTTCAGGGTTTCATACTTGACTCAGAGTGGGCCAATGAGTGTCCAGCCTGAAACACTCCCTTTCCCCAGTGTGGTGTGACTGAGAGGTCCTAAGGTAGGAGCTGTTGGCAGCCATCTTTGTTAATAGTTGGGAAGCCACCTTGTAGAAAAGTGGAGTTAGGAGGTGAGAGGGGCTATGTCCTGAAGAAATTCCTGCAGCTACGGATTCTTGCCTAGCTAGTGTAACTAGTCTAGAGCTAATCCAGTTTGAAACTAGCTTTTAGCACAGGTAGTTACAACTACACATGAGCCTATGTTTTTTACTTAAGTCAACTTGAGTTGTTTCTGAAATTGAAACAAAAGTATAATTCATGATTTAATTTGTTCAGAAAACCTTTGGTGATTTCCCTTATAATGGACTGAATTTTGTGTCCCCTCAAAATTCTAATGTTGAAACCAATTCCCCAATGTGGTGATACTAGAGGGTGGGGCCATTGGGAGGTAATTAGTTCCTGAGGGTGAAACCCTCATGGGTGGGATTAGTGCCCTTATAAAAGGAACCTCAGAAAGCTCTCTTACTCTTTCTGTCATGTAGAGAGAAAAGAAGACAGCTGTCTGTAGTCAGGAAAGAGGGTCCCTATCAGAACCCTTTGGTGCTGGCACCCAGATCTCTGACTTCCAGCTCCCAGAACTATGAGAAATAAACTTGTTTCTAAGCTGGTCACTCTGTGGTACTTTATTGTAGCAGTCTAGACTAAGACATCTCATAATCCACATTCCAGGTGCATCTGCCATTCTTGGCCTCTCCAGGGCACATGGGCCTTATGTTCTTTTGCAGTGAATGACGTGCCATTTCCAGCATGTCCTTTCACTCTTCTCCTTGCCAGTGAACCCTCTGCATAGCAGCAAGGCCAGTCTTTACCTGCTAAGAACTTTTCATCAGTTGCCATCATTCACTGGCTAATCCCACAGCCCTTAACCTGGCACACCCAGCACAGCACCCTCTGACCTCTGCTCAATGAAAGCAGCTAACACTGTGTGTCAGCCACCTCCCCAAGCCTCTGCCTGCATGAACTCAACAGGGCTGGCACACCCCAACAGGGCTGGCATCCCAGTCCTGTGTGGTAGCTACTGCCCACCACCGGTGGGACCACTGAGGCACCACGTAGGTGAGCAGTTTCCTGAGCCTCCTGGGTCTCTCTCTGGTTCCAGCAGTCAAGCCCTGACCCCACATCTGCAGACTCACCTTGCTGCTTCTCTCCGAGGCTCCATTTGCACCAAGCTTTTTACTCCTCTTCTCCATGCTGCAAAGGGTTAAGAGAACTTGCAACTCTTTCATACAACAGAAAAGGCCGAACAGCATATCATGATAATTGGGCTTGTTTTGTGGGGAGGAAATGCCTGTCTTGGTGTCAGGGCACCATGTAAAAATGTGTTTTTATTCCACATAAATTAGTCTGTGTGCTCACCCCACGCTGGTGATGGCCTGGCGGCCGAATGGGGCTTGGCATTAACTCGGCCCACGGAGATCACTCATTAGTCCAAGCAGGGCCCCTGTCTGCATTTTCTTTTGTCTTTCTTCCCAGAGCAGAGCAGAACACAGGGGCTAATTGGGTGGCAGATTGTAGAACAAATACGAATGAGCTTTCTCTCCATCCCCCAAATACTTCTCTTTAGCCCTGTCTACACTAGCAGAGGAATAATCCAGGGCAGGGGCAGGCTGCAGTAAAATTAGGATGCAGATTCTTTGTGCCTGAAAGCCAGAGACTTAGAAAGGCATATTTAGGGAACCTTGGAAAACTCAGTACAGAGAATCTTAATAATAGAGGACTGTTGAATCATAGATGCTCAGGATTACGGGGTCTTAGAATTTTACGTCCTTAGAATCCTGAAAATAAAGAGTAGCCAGACTCCCAGACAGCAAGCGTCCTCCACCCTCCCTGTCTCTCAGCTAGGCTGAGTTCCCCCCACCCCTTCCCCAAATGAGCCCATTTCCCTCCCATCAGAGCCTCCTCCCTTTGTCTGGCTAGTTTATACCATCCTTCATGTTTCAGCTGAAATATCACTCCCTCAGGGGGACCCTCTGGCCACCCACAGGAAAGTGGGCCTCTGTGCGATGAAAGTGGAGCCCCCTGATGTTCCCTCATCATTCTCCTCTCCACAGAACTGACTCAGTGTCTTACTCCCTGATGATTTGCAAGGTCTTTGAATGGAGGGGTCCCAACTCTTCCGTTTATCACCAATCGCCAGCGCTGAGCTCAGGCCCAACACAAAGGAAGGACTCAGTGGTATTTGTTCAATCAGTGGATGGCTAGATGATCTTAAATGTTAACTTGCTCAGCAACTTTCCCCTGGTCCTCTGCTTGATTTCCTATGGGGTAGCCGACTCACCGCTTCCAGGAGCAGCTCCTGGCACAGGAAAGCTTGGGCTTGTTTAATTATTTACCCAATCCCCCAAATTTCGGCACCTCTGTGGGCATTGTTTCATAGGGGAAGGAGCTGGTGAGGAGGGCAGCCTTTGCTTTGGAAATAGACCTGAGTTGGGGGTCCCGATTTGCTGCCGACTAGCATCTACATCTGCGCTTGAGAAGAGGGGTTCAAAGGCAGACACCTGGGTTCAGGAGGTATCAGTGGGATTGCCTTGGTCTCCTCGTCTGTTAAGTGGACAAATAGTGGTCCCTGCTTCACTGCGTTGATGTGAGGAGTGGAGTTTGTGCCATAAAGCCCTGAGAGCAGTTAGTCCTGTGTTTGCTCAATATTTAGGTCAATGCCCTTAAGTAAGTTACTGAGCTGGGAAACTCAGTGACCTCATTGGTGAACCGGGAGTAATTATAGCAGCTTCGTAGGCTGATTGTGAGAATTAAATGAACCTATTTTCAGAGGCTTCCACAGTGTAGATGTCAAACTAAATATATTTGTTCTCCCTCTGATTTCCCATTTCACTCAATTTCCCCATTAACAATAAACAGAACTATTCAGCACATCACTTTGCTTTGGGTTTGGGGATCTTAAGAATACCTCACCATCCTCCCAAGACCCAGAAGGGCATGTCGACTTAATTCTATCAGCTGCTCTAACTTTCTTCCCTGAAATATTTATGGCCATACATTGCCTTTATGTCACAGCTTATTTATGTTTGAAGTTGAGGCTGAACATTTTTTTTCCATCTGTCTTGTTCATAGTTCATTTTTATAAGAAAAAAAAAACCCTAAAATGGCCATCTCTCTAGGGTTTCCATTTCAGGAGTTATTTTTCATGCTGTTCAGCATTTTGATACATCAAATTTGTTTTCAGAAAAATCAGGCTGCCCTGTATTCATTCATTCATTTGTTCATTCCTTTGCTTGTTCGTTCATTCATTCATAAAACACTAAGGTTCAGGAACCAAGGTTCGGTGGAATCCTTGGCACTCAAATGGCCAGGCTTTCTTTGTTCTTCCCAATAATGCCTCGAACACATTGTTGATAATGTTAGTGATGCCCATTATTTGCTCAGCATGTGCTCCACGCTGTACATGGCACTAGGCACTTTTTATAAATGCCTCAACCTTCCCAACCACACAGCAAGCTTGGTACCATCTCTCCCTTTTACAGATGAGGAAACTGAGGCTAGCGCAGGCAGCTCACGGAGGTGGTGAGAATTCATGTCTCTGTGGTCTAAATCCACGATTTCAGACTTTTACACTTGCCTATTCATAGTAATCTGCACGGACCTGGCCATCTAGGGCAGAGAACCAAGGATCGAGATTCCTATGTCCAAACCATCCAGGGTTTTATTGAACCTGAGGAGGTGACATTTGATTCTTTTTTAAAAAACATTTTATTATTTATTTAGGAGTTAAAAATATTGCTTCCCCCCCCCCCCACTTACTGCGATATAATTGACATATGGCATTGTGTAAGTTTAAGGTGTGTGACATAATGGATATACATATATACCGTGACATGATGACCACACTAAAGCTAGTTAATATATCTATCACCTCTTATAGTTACCTTTCACTATTACTTTTTTTTGAGGTGAGAAGTTCTTTCAGCCACTTTTAAGTATATGATGCAGTTTTGTTAACTGTAATCGCTATCTGTACATTGGATTTCCACAATGTATTCACCTTATAATTTGACCACCTCACCCATTTCTCCTGTTACCTCCTCTTGGCCTAGATACTCTCTATTGCTATGAGTTCTTCCTTTCTCTTTTTAAATTCTCCATATACTTTGGATCACACAAAATATATGTTTTTCTCAGTCTGTCTTAAGGCCTCAAGTTCCATCCACGTTGTCAGAAATATCCAGGTTTTCTTCTTCTGATGTTTAAATAATATTCCGTTATGATTATAGATCGCAGCTTCTTTATTCATGCATCTGTTGATGGACACTTATGTTGTTTCCTTGTTATAACTACTGTAAATAATTCTTCAACGAGCATGTGAAAATGGGGGTGTTGATATTTGAGATTGATTTCATTTCCTTTGGCTATATACCTAGATGTGAAATTGCTGGGTCATACATATGGTGGTTCATTTTTATTTTTTGGAGGAATCTCTATATTGTTTTTCTTAGTGACTCTGTTGATTTACATTCCCACCAATAGTGCATAAGGGTTCCCTTTTCTCAACATCCTCACCATTTGCCATCTCTTGTCTTTTTGATAATAGCTACTCTACCATGTATTAGGTAATATCTTATTAGAATTTAATTTACATTTTCCTAATGATTCATCATGTGCACACCTTTTTATGTACCTGTTGCTCATGTGTGTATCTTCTTTGGAAAATGTCTATTCAGATCCTTTGCCCATTTTTATGGGACTGTTACTATTTTTGATGTTGTATTTTATACAATACATATACAATATATATGCTATATATGTAGCAAATAGATTACATTATATAATTTGGATATTAACACTTCTCAGATATATGATTTACAAATATTTTCTCCCATACTCTAGGTTGTCTTTTCACTTTGCTGATCAATTATTTTGCTATTCAGATTTTTATTTTGATATAGTTCTAATTCTTTATTTTTGCTTTTGTTGCTTGTTATTTTAGTGTCCTATGTAGAAAATCATTGCCAAGACCAGTGTCAGAGAGCTTTTTATCTATGTTTCCCTGTAGGATTTTTATGTTTTCTTGACTTATATTTAAATCTTTAACCAGTTTCAAGTTAATTTTTGTGAGTGGTGTAAGATTGGGGTATAGTTTCATTCTTATTCATGTGACTGTTCAGTTTTCCAAACACCATTTATAAAGAAATTGTCTTTTCCCCATTGTATATTATTGACTCTTTTATTAAATATTAGTTGACAATAAATGTGTAGGTTTACTTCTGGGCTTGTGTATCTATTCCATTGCTTTCTGTGTCTATTTTTATACTGGTACCATACTCTCTTGATTACTCTAGTTTTGTAGTATATTTTGAAGACAGGAAATGCGATACCTCTAACTTTATTCTTCTTTCCCAAGATTGCTTTAGCTATTTGGGGTCTTTTGTGGTTCCATATGAATTTTGGGATTTTTTTTCCTATTTCTATAATAAATATTGAAATTTGGATAGGGATTGCATCAAATCTATACATGGCTTTGGGTATCATGGATATTTTAATAATATTAATTCTTATAATCTATGAATAGAAGGAAACTTTCTACTTATTTGTGTCTTCTTCAATTTATTTTATCAATTTCTTAAAATTTTCAGTGTATAGATCTTTCACTACCTCTGTTAAATTTACTACTAAATATTTTGATTGATTTTGAGGATGGGATTATCTTCTTTATTTCTTTCTCAGATAGATCATTACTAGTTGTATAGAAACAGCTAGTTTTTGTATGTTGATTTTGTATCCTGCAGCTTCACTGAATTTGTTTATTAGCTCTATGTTTTCAAATGGGCTTTCCACATGTAAGATCACTTAATCTGCAAATAAGAGACAATTTCTTTCTGACTTGGAGCTTTCTTATTTTTTAAATTACCCAATTGTTACAAAATATTTTAATTAGGATATAATTCACATTTCATATAATTTACTCATTCAAAGTGAATTATTATGTTTTTAGCGTATTCTCAGGATTTAGTATATTCTCAATATTGTAAAAGATGTTTACATTTTTTTACCTCCCAAAAGATATCCCATACCCATTAGTAGACAGTTCCCATTTTATTCTTACTCTGCTGTCCATCCAGCACTAAGAAACCATTAATCTAGTTTGTGTCTATCAATTTGCCTATTCTGAACATTTCATAATATAGAATCATACAAAATCATTGTCTTTTATGATTAGTTTCACTTAGTATAGCATTTTCAAGAATTACCAAAGTGTAGCATGTATTGGTACTTCATTTCTTTTTATTGTCCTATAGAACTACATTGAGTGAATATACCATATTTTATTTATACATTAATCAGTTGATGGGCATTTTTATTGTTTCCATCTTTTGATTTTTACAAATAATGCTGCTTTGAATATTTGTACACAGGTCTTTGTGTGAACATATATTTTCACTTCTTTTAGGTATCAATGTAGAGGTAGAATTGCTGCATCATATGGTAACTCTAAGTTGAACTTTGTAAGGAACTGCTAAACTGTATTCCAAAATGCTGCACAATTTTACCTTCCCAAGAGCAATATCTGTTGTTATCAATATCTTTATATCCTTCTTAACATGTGTTATTTTTGATAATGGTAATGATAGTGGATATTTTATTGTGCATTTCTAATGGCATACATCTTTTGATGTGTTTTCATTTAGCATATCTTCTTTGGAGGTACATTTTTAAGTTGAATTATTGGTATTTTTATTAATGAACTTATAAAAGTACTTTACATTCTGGATACAAGTTCCTTTTCAGATATGATATTTTCAAATATTTCCTCCCATTTAGTGGGCTATCTTTTCACTTTTTTGATCATCTCATTTACATAAAAAGTTTTAGTTTCAATGTAGGCCAACCTTCTTCACTCTATCCCTTTCTCCTTCTCTCCTCCCCTCCCTTTCTTCCCTTTTTAGCTCACTTGCAATTTTGATGTCATATCTAAGAAAGTAATGATTGAAAAAAGTCGTGAAGATTTACCTCTATATTTAGAGTTCAAAATTTTAAAAATATATTCATTATTACTGAAATATACTTGACATTAAGCTATATTAATATCAGGTGTACAACAATTACTTTGATATTTGCATATATTGCAAAATTATCACAATAATTTTAGTCTACCTCTGTCTCTATAAATAGTTAAAATAATTTTTTTCTTGTGATGAGGACTTTTAAGACCTGCTATCTGAGGAACTTCAAAATATACAGTAAAATGTTGGTATCTACAGTCACCGTCTTGTAATTATATCTTCATTCCTTATTTATTTTTAACCTATTTATATATAAGAGTTTTGTAGTATTAGTTCTTATGTTTAGGTCTTTGATTTATTTTGAGCTACCTTTTGTATATGATGTGATGTAGGGATCTAATTTCATTGTTTTGTACATGTTGGTCCACAACCATTTGTTGAAAAGACTAATTATTTCCTCAGTGAATGGTTTTAGCACTTTTGTTCAAAATTAAATTGACTATAGATATTTCTGGACTCTTTATTTTATTCCACTTATCAATATGTCTATCCTTATGTCAGTACTATATTGGATTGGTTTCTGAAGCTTTTCAGCAAGCTTTTCAGTCAGAAAGTGTGAATCTTCCATTCTTCTTTTATAAGACTGTTTAAGCTATTCTGGGTCTCATGCATTTCCATATGACACTCACGAGCAATTTGTTAATTTTTGCAAAAATCCAGCTGGAGTTTTGATAGGAGTTACATTGAATTGATTTGGGTAGTATTGTTCACTTAATAACAGTAAGTCTTCTGACCTATGAACATAGGATTTCTTTTCATCTGTTTAGAATCTCTTTCTTTCTGCCATGTTTGGTGGTTTAGTGTACCATTTTTATACTTCTTTTGTTAAATTTATGCCTATGAACTTTATTTTTTGAGGTTATTGCAAATGTAATTTATTATTTTTTTAAAAAGATTTATTTATTTATGCATACAAGCTGGGGTACAGGCCAGAGGCGTGGGACTGCGAGAGGATTCACCAGAGACAGAGAGGGGAGCAGAACAGGCAGATTGATGGACATACACTGCTGAGGGGAGCAGCAGGTGAGGCAGGAGAGGTCTGCCACACCATGTGGGAATGTCCCTGGCCAGGTGTGGAACTCACGTCACCGCTGCCGACAGCTCCACAGCGCAGCGCTAAACTGCTGCGCCACCAAGGAGGCCCTTTATTTATTACTTTTTATTGACGTTTCACTGGTTTATAACATTGTGTGGGATTTAGATGCACAGCATTACTTTCAACATTGCATATGCTATACTATGATCTCCACCAAAAGTCTAGCTTCTAGAATTTCTTTTGTAATTTCATTGGAATGTTCACCTACACACAAGGTTAGTGTGTAGAAATAAAACTGACTTTTGTGTATTGTTGAACTAATTTCTTCCATTTTCTAGTGGATTTCTTAAGATATTTTTATGTACAAGATTATATCATTGAAAAAAGAGGGCTTTAATTTTTTTAAAATCTGGGTATGTTTTATTTATTTTTCTGTCTAGGCCTCTAGTACTTTGTGAAATACAAGTAGCAAAAGTGGGATTTTTTTTTTTTGTCTTGCAGTTGATCTTTGTGGGGAAGCATTTAATATTTCATCATTAGAAGTGAGCTGTGGGTTTTTGGAGATACCCTTTATCAGGTAAGCCTCATTGGTTGAGTGTTATAATCAGAAAGTGTGTTGGATTTTTTCCCTGCATCTATTGAGGTGATCAAATATACATTGTCCCTTATTCTATTAATGTGGTATATTACAGTAATTGATTTTTGGATGTCAAATCAATCTTGTATTTCTGGGATAAATCCCATTTGGTTATTATGTGTAATCCCTTCTCTATATTGCTGGATTTGGTTTGCTAGTATTTTGTTGAAGATTTTTGTATCTGTATTCACAAGGGATACGGTTTGAAGTTTTCTTGTCTTGTGATGTCTTTATCTGATTCTGCTATCAAGGTAATATTGGCTTCAAAGAATGAGTTAGGAAGTGTTCCTTTTTCTTCTTTGTTTTGGAAGAGTATGTGAAGAATTTGCATTAATTCTACTTTGAGTGTTCGGTAGAATTTATCAGGGAAATCATTTGGATCTGGATTTTTTTTTGTGGGAAATTTTAAAATTTATTAATTTGTTCTCTTCAGGTACTATAGGCCACTCCATATTTCCTATACTTTTTTGAATTAGTTTTGGTAATTTTTTCATTTCACCTACATTATCTAATTTTTAATGGTAATTTTCTTAGTATTCCCTTATAAGCTTTTTTTTTTTGTATATTGACATGGCATGGGTTTATAACATTATATAGGTTTACAGTCTTATACATCAGTATTCATATGTACTTTATTATGTTCACTACAAAAAGCCTTGTATCCAGACATCACTATACAATTGATTCCCTTTACCTTATTTATCTACCCTCTCCCGTCTTCCTTATGGTGGCCACTAATTTTTAAAATTTCTATCAAGTTGGTAGTAATAGCCCTTCTTTCATTCCTGATTTTAGTAATTTGAGTTTTTTTAAATCTTTTTTTCTTGGTCTAGCTAAAGTTTTGTTGACTTTTGTTAATCTTTTCAAAGAACCAACTTCTCTGCCTTCATTGACAATCATTTTTCTATTCTCTATTTCATTTTAAATTGAGAAAAGGGTAATTTATCTATATAACTACCTTTATGTTTATTCTTCCTTCTATTTGGTGGCTTTATATTACTGTTTATATTAGTCTGTTGTCACTTGCTTTCAGCCTAAAGGATTTCCTTTAGTATTTCTTGTGAGGTAAATATGCTAGCAACAAATTCTCTCAGTTTTTATTTATCTGGTAGTATCTTTATTTCACCTTTATTTTCAAAAAATACTTTTGCTGGATATTAGACTCTTGGCTGACAGGTTTCCCTCCAGCACTTCAAATATGTTGTCCCACTGCTTTCTGGTCTTTATTTTTATGATGAGAAGTCAGCTGTTTATCTTACTGGGGTTCCTTTATACTTGAGAGTTCTTTTTCTCTTGTTTTAAAATTTTCATCTTTGCCTTTTGAGTTTTCAACATTCTGATTGTGATGAGTCTTGTTCTAGATATATTTGTAAGGCCTAGTTGTAATTCATCAAACTTCTTGGGTATATAGATTAATGTTTTTTGTCAAATTAGGGAAATTCCCGCCACTACTTTATCAAATACCTTTTCTGTTTTTTTCTTCTTTTCTTCTTGTCCTTCCATTGTGCACACATTAGTTTACTTAGTAGTCTCCTAATTTCTCTCAAGTTTTATTCATTTTTTCCATCATTCCTTTTTGTCTTTGTTATTCGGGATACAAAATCTCCATTGATCTATCTTCAAGTTCACTTATCTGTCTTCTTCAGTCTGTTATCAATCACTCCAGTGAGTTTTCATCTCAGTTATTGTATTTTTCAACTTTAGAATATTCATTTAGTTCCATTAAATATTTCTATCTCTTTACTGATATCTATATTTGTTGAAACATTTAATTCTTTAAGCATAATTTCCTTAGTTCTGGTGTTGTTATTTGCAATGTGTGTGTGACTTGGAGCTGCTCTCACACTTCAGGGAGGTTACTGTTTTTGCAGGATGTTTACCCAGAAACTAAGAGCTTAGAGGTTCCTTTTCTGATTGTTCCTGAGTATTGTCATCATATAGAATAACACCAACTACCATATCTTATATGCCAAACACAAATCTATGTTCTTTTTCATGTATTAACTCATTAATCTTAACAACAATCCTAAGAAGCAGGTGCTACAATCAACTCCATTTTATCAGTGAGGAAATTGAGACAGAGAGAGACAAAATCACTTATAAAATATCACATGGTTTACACATGACAGTGCTGGTATTGCATCCCATCAAGTTCTGTAGCCCAGCTACAGGGAAGTTAGTTGCCTCCCGCACATTTGTTACCTTTTCTTCTGTTTTGGTGGAAACTCAGTTATGTTTGAGCACTCACCACTTCCCATCTTCACTTGGGGTTAAATTCTAACAAGTCTAAGGTAATCAGGCTATCTTATTGCCACTGCTGGTGATTGGTTTAGGAATTTTAGAATTGTGGTTATGATCTTACCAATGAGATGCAAAAAGGAGCAACCTGGGGTTTCTGAGAAGACTTTCCTCTTAGATAGAAACAGACACATAGGGAGAGGTGTAACACTTGGACCCATGATGGCCATCTTATGCTCTGAGGGAGCTGGCCAGAGGAAAGTCATATTTGAGACTAGAAAATTGAAAGGAAGAATGAATTTGGGTTTATTTTGACTCTGACATGGCCCTATAACCAGACTTCCCTGTATATAAAATAGTCAATCTTTGTTGATTGGAAGTTTGGGTTGTTTGCAACTGAAGGCAGTCTTATGGATCCAACTCCTAGCAAGTGAAACAAAAGCAGACTTCCTAGTGAGGGGGGAGAGAAGGATGCCTAACCCAGAACTGCAGGGCGAGGAGGATGAGGTTGGTGAGGTAGGCAAAGATCTGTAAACTGTGGTGAGAAACTGAATGATTCTAAGAACAGTTGGAAACCTGTGGCTGCTTTAAAATTCAGTCAGGTGACTGTGTGCAAACTTATTTAGGAGAGGGTATAAGTGGGAGGAGGGGGAGTATCAGGAGAGAGATACAGACATTTAGATGAGAGATGAGCACAGGAGGTAGAGCAGGAGATGAGTATATGAAATCAGGGTATATTTTGGAGGTGCTAATGGATTAAATGCTGGGGTGAGGAACAAGAGGAATGAAGATGAGAATAGAACAATATCTGTGAGAAAAAGCAGTGAACTTATGCAAAGATTAGTATGGGGTCAAATTTGCCACTGTTGCTTACTAGCTGTGAACTTATGTGAGATTCCACATCTTCTACTTCCATTTTTGTTTTATTCACTACCTAAAACAGTACTTTGTACAAGATAGAGACAAAAATAAGTGTTTGCTGAATGGTTCAATACACGCATGCGTCTATTCACGCACTCCCAGTGCGCTCATTGCATAGGCTGGCATTGTTTGGTGTACAGTAGGTTCTCAGTCAGGAGTCCTGTGATGGACTATGAGTGTGTGATCTCGTTCCCTTCAGTATATTGTGCTGCTTCCCTCACAAGAAGCTAAAAGATGGTGGAAATGCACTGAGCTCCCTATTTATGTCAAAGACCCTGGTACTGTAACACCAACCTGTCACTCATAAAGACAGCAAATCTATTGGGTCATAAATTTGACTGCAAACTAATATGCTAGCAATAATAAACACTAATTAAACATTTAATTCACCATCATTTTGCTTGTCATATGCACTTTAGAAGGGCATGAGGGTGGATTTTGATGGGTTGAGGATCTTAAAAGAAATCTGGGGAAGTTTGAGCTCAGATGTTACTTTTCTTTACATACTATTTTTGTACTAAGCAGAGAGTAATTTTTGGTAGCTTGTTTCTCATACTGTGGCCACAAATTGCTTATTTACATATTTGCTTACTCATTCACTTATTAATTTAATAAATGTCTATTTAGCGATTGCTAACTCCAAGCGCTGTTCCAATTTGAGGGGTACAGTCATAAACACCCTGGGAAGGGCTGTGCTTCATGGGGACACATGATGTTACTAAAAGGGAAATGGGAGCGTGGAGTAGTATGACCTGAACGAAACCACACAGCTGACAAGAGTGGAATTTAGATGTGGGTTTTAATGCCAGGATCCACAGTTGTGACCATGACATATTTTCCTACATGTGTGTTTATACACCCAGGGACTCACACCCAGAGAAAATTCTAGTGCAACAGGCATGGCTGAGACTACTGACCTAGCACTAAATGAAAGTGGGAGGGGAAGTTGCTTCCAGCTAGAGACTCAGCTGGAGTGACACTGTCCCCAGGAGATGGGATGACACAGGTGGGTCCTGAAATGAAGTTGATCATGAGAACTGGGAGTCGTGATGATTGTCTTACAGCCAACGTGAACTGAGTCTCTGTTTCGGCCTAGGTGCTACACTTTGTGCTCCTCATACAGGGGTGTTTACCATCAGCCACACACATGGAGCTGCCCTCTGCCGGTCTCCTAACCTCACACATGTGAGTGTTGCCTTATGAACTAATGCTGTGGCAGGTGGTCTCAAGGAAAATCCTACCATTTCAGCCCACAGGAACTTGCCTAACCTTGCGGGTGACAGCAAGCCCAAGACACATGGGCACATAGGAATGACCCTGATAAAGGAACAGGAGACTGAAGAACTTTCTATGACGAGAACGAACATGTATGTTAATCTGGAACAGTCTGGGGTATTCCTGGACTGGAGCATCCAGCAGGGAGGAAAAAGCACAATGAAAAGATCCAGCAGGGTTTCCTCCCTCTAGGTTTTATCCCAAGGGTGATGGGATGCCAATTTAAGCAGGGAAGCAATAGGATCAGATGTTCCTTTTGACAGACTAATACTGGCTTCTATTGGGATTGCAGGGGAGAGAGCATTTAGGAAGCTGTGGCATGTTGTTGGAGCTGCAGGGGGTCGATCCACCTGCTGAGCTTGTGACCTTGGATTAATGCTCAACTACATTTTGTCCCTGGCCTCCTCCCCCTAGTCACAGGACTGCCTGACCTATATTTATCTTCCAAAAGTGGTGGTTCTGTAAATTGTAACTGAGTTCCTGGCACTTCCTAAGTCCCCTCATTGTGGACCATTGGCCAGATAGCCCTGTGAGCTGTTAACTCTGCTTCTTGTTTTGTTTTGTTTCCTAAGATTTTGTTTGATTAGTGGCAGGACTCCATAGGTTTGAGTTCATAAGGC
The DNA here is from genome assembly GCA_004024925.1 of Scalopus aquaticus. Lineage (NCBI taxonomy): Eukaryota > Metazoa > Chordata > Mammalia > Eulipotyphla > Talpidae > Scalopus > Scalopus aquaticus. The sequence goes on along the minus strand of PVIJ01003231.1, from coordinate 112,938 downwards.
CGGCTCTCCAGCTCCCATTGGTGATAGCTTAGCAGCTAAGCAGCCTGGCCCAAGTGAACAGAATTTTCCAGACTCTGAGCATTTAGTCCAAATGAACAAATCTTTCCTGTGAGGCTAAAAAAGCATGGGTCAACCTTCTTTTCCAATTAGCTCTGCGTTTTCATAAAGACATAATCCTTTATTAAGTTAATGAGGCCTAATAATTATTAATTGCTAATTATTCATAGGCTCTTGGTCCTTTAAAAAGATATGATACTGTTTAGAGCAAGATTTCAAGATATGCAAATATCAAACAGCTTCCTTCGAATGTTCACCTACTTCATGGTGCAGTGGCAAACGTGTTCACTTTTTTCCTTGGTCAGAAAGATAACAATTTTGTTCTAAGTTCCGTGACTTGGGAAGTCAGATCACCACCTGTATGTCCTTGTGGTTTACCTCCTAGATCCCGTCAGTACTAGTTTCCGCATCTATGAAATGGTAGTGTGAATACCTGCTTGGAGCCTTGTTCAAGAGGCCCTCCATGAGATGGTGTCAGAAAAATGCCTATCATAGTTCTTGGCATATGTTGAAACAGTCAGAAGTAAAAGTTATCAATTAGATGTTCTTCATCTAACCCTGGAGAGGTACCTCCCAGTTCTAAATTAAAGATAACATATATATAGAGAGATGTATCTATACCTGTATCTATATATCTCTCTCTATACAAATATTTCTTTATATATGTTTTATATATGTATAAAATCTACATATGTATTATATAGATACAGAAATCATATCATGTATACATGATGTACATGTACATAGATATCTATATTTTTTATGTCTCTGTCTCTATAGATCAATACCTACATCTATACAGCTATACATAGCTATAGCTATAACCATAGCTTCACCTTTTTGTCCTCTAAATTTCTTATTGACGTTCATGGAAATTGATCAAGGCTCTCCACTCCAGCTTGGGGGCGTCTTAAGACTTTGAAACAGCTTGAAGCTTCAACTAGACCCAACCGTGAGATTTTCAGAGACCTGAGCCAATGTCCCCTTTTTATTGTCCAAGTCACCTTGAGCTGGGTGTCACCTACAATTAAGAGTCTGATGGATTGGCTTCATTTTGGCTTTCTGGCCTCCTCAAGGTCCACCCCTCTGTCCTGGTGTTACCTCTTGTCCTCATCCCAGACATATCTTGCTTCTTTTCCCTCCACAGGGAGGACCAATGTGTCCTGGGCTGGCCAGCACAGCCTCGATGGGCTCCAGATAACATCATTCATACTCACAGTGTCAACCAGGATAGGAAGAAAACCTCAGGTTGCATTAAACAGAGTCTGGTGCCCAGGCGGAGGTGGGCCCATGCTGCTGGTGCTGCTCTGCCCTTGGTTGGCTGGACCGCACTTGCCTTCTTGTAGTTGGTGTTGAGTAGCTGGTGTTGAATAGTGTACTGAAAAACAGCTACTGACCAGCAAGAGGAACCTAGTTGGTTATGGGATTTCACATGAGATAAGTGATGAGTGATATCACATGAGAACAGGTGAATGAATGGTCCCAGGAAGCAAAGGTAGGTTGCTGTCCATAGTGAGAAGAGTCTCTAAACTTCAGTTCACAACAATCAAAGCTGCCACGAATGAAATGGACTGGCGCCCGAGGCAGTGACTCCCCAGGTCTGGGGAGTACAAGTTGAAGTGGGCTGTCTGGTGGCAGGGCTGCTGAAGAGACTGCTGGCAGAGCACTGGGTGGGTGTGTTTTAGTTTGGGTCAGCCCAGAGCAGACCTTAAGGCGAGGGTTTGGATGCACAGAGTTTATTTGGCTTGTCATTCTGGGAAACACAGGGCACGTAGGGCAGGGGTGAGCAAGGCAGGGGAGGAAACCAGGAAGAGCGTGTCAGTGGGTGACGACTGCTGGGCTGAGTGGGGTTCAGTGGTTCTGAGGGCCCTGTGAGAGTCTGTCAGAATAGATCCCTTGAGGGCCAAGGGGCTGGGAGTTTATTTACCTGATTCCTCATGGGTTAAGGTACCCCCGGCTGGGGTTTCTCCAGGGGTGTCAACACTCAGCCAGTCTGGTGTGGGTTGAACATGCTCCCTTGGTCGGAGACTGTCTTGGCTTAGAGAGGCCCGGGAGCCATTTTTGCACAGGGAGCTGTCTACAGACCACCTCCAGGCAGGCCCCGGGGAGGTGAGAGGAGCACAAGCATCTTGTATAGAAGCTGAATTCAAAGTTTTGACTGAGCTCCCATGATGGATTCTGCCTGTCGGGTATATTTCTGAGCACACCCAATTTTTTTTTTTTAAGATTTTATTTTATTTATACATACAAGCTGGGGTACAGGCCAGAGGTGTGGGGCAGCGAGAGGGTTCACCAGAGACAGAGTGGGGAGCAGAACAGGCAGATCAGAAGTACACTGCTGAGGGGAGCAGCGGGCAAGGCAGGAGAGTCTGCCGCACCATGTGGGATTCTCCCCGGCCGGGCATCGAACTCGCGTCGCTGCTGCCGACAGCTCCACAGCGCAGCGCTTAACCGCTGCGCCACCGGGGAGGCCAACACCCAATGTTTTTGTAAGACATGGAGTTTGAAAGAAAAATCTTGAATTCCCACACTCCCCCAATTTCCTATTTTCTTACAAAAATCTGGCCCACTTCATCCATTTCTTCTTACCTGGGTCCTGAAGGCATAAACCTGTAGGACACTGGATCGTCTGTGATGTGTCTCCCATACCATCTGCTCCAGGATGGTGGCCCAGCCAAGAATGTCGTAGCAACGATGCTGAGAGAGAACAGAATGTCTTTGGAGTAAGAGAAGCATGTGCCCTGTCACCTTTGGAGTCCTCCTGTCCCTACTGCTGCTTCTGGCTGCAAGGCACCTTGATAACAGTAATATTTATATAGGGCTTTCTAGTTGTTAAAGCATTCTACAGGCAATGACAGGACTCCAGGTGAGCCAGTCAAAAGGTTCATTCAAACACATTTTACAGATGAACCAGCAGAGGCCAGGAGAGGGGAGCGACTTTGTCAGCTCTGAGCCCCAGTAGCCTGTTGCTATTGCCCAGACTGTGATCCCTGAGCTGTGGAAGGGTCCCGTGTGCCGGCCTGGACTCAGAGGCTGATGTTGGCTGGGTGGGTTCTGGCTCCAAAGGCGAGGGTTTTGGGGGTGTGGGGGGCACAGACATGGGCAGCAGAAGCCAGGGGGTCATGCAGGGACCCAGAGGGCCAGAGGTGTTTTTGTCACAGTGAATCATATTTTCCACTTGAAACAGGAACTGAGCAGCAGTGAGGGGACAATATCTAATATGCACGAAGGTGAGCAGGTGGGAAATTACACGACTCCTATTTAATTATGTAAAATCCCATAATGCCTCAGGGAGCACCGAGGATAAGAGGTGGTGATTTCCTTTTTCTCATAATTTTGGAGTCAGCTTATTAAATGACAGAAAGAATAATGTGACACGGGGAGAAGGACAGAATTATGTGGTCAAGGAACAAAAGATGATTTTACAGCTTTAACGTTTGAGTCTACTTCTTCCTCCTGGGCAGCAGTTCTGGCCTCAGTCTAGGAATAAACATAAACACAGTATCACATGGAGACACATCATCTCTTTACAGGAACCCACGTGAACATACTGCAGAATTGAGGAGGAGAGAGATTGTTCTGGGTCTTCCCAAACACATGTGGAGTCCTAAACCCCAATACTGCAGTGTGACTGTTTGTAGATAAGGGTTTTTTTTAATAGATATTTATTTTTGTTATTCGTATCTTTTACATTATTGTGTGTTCCCCATAAGTTACCCACCACCTGTTCACCTGTGGAGCCATCACCATAGTCCTCCGTGCTCCCCTGTTCCCCCCTCTTGAGCCCTCCCCCTTCCCTCCTTCCCTGCTGAATGTTGCTTTCTTATTTGGCTCCCCTATATTCCTGTTATAAGTGAAACCATTCGATAATTTTCTCTTTCTTTCTGGCTTTTTTTTTTAAAGAGGTAAGTTGAACAGAAGCCTCAGGGGGAGCCCTAGTCCAATATGGCCTGAGTCCTTATAAAAAGAGACACGAGTGCAGGGTGTATATGGAGGAAAGAGCATGCGCGGACTCAGGGGTGCGGGTGGCTGTCTGCAAGCCAAGGAGAGAGGCCTCAGCGAACCAGCCCTGCCGACAGCACCAGCCCAGAACTGAGGGGCAGTCTGTTTCAGTGGCCTAAGGCCCCAGTGCAGGACACCCTCCTGGCCCCTGCAGGAGGGGCGATCTTGTCATTAAGTGCAAAGAACTTGGCTGAGAGTGGCCCAGGTTATGTAGAAGGCAGAACATGGGAGTGGAGAACTTTGTATTTTAGCAGAGGAGATTTCTTTCTTTCTTTCTTTCTTTCTTACTTTATTAATTTTTTTAAATATATATTTTTATTGTTATTTATGTCTTTTACATTTTGCATTCCCCTTGGGTAGCCCACCACCAATTCACCCGTGATCCATCTCCATGGTCCCTTGTGTTCTTTTCTATTCCATTTTGTGCGATTTTCCTTCCTTTTCTAAGGCAGGTGGAAAAGGCACGGCCTGGCAAACCATGTTGCAAAAAGTGAGCGCATGCTCTGGAGTGACCATCCAGGGGGTGGCTGGCGACCCTCTGGTGAGAGATTAGGGGTGTGCTCTTGCTCCAGCCCCACCCACTGGCAAGGTAACCAGCCAGCTTGCTTTTCCTGGCCCTACCCACAGCTTCCTCTCCCTGAGATCCATGCGTGGGGCAGTTCCTAGCTCGCCGCCCCTTTACCAGACTGCTGGTTGAATGCCTCCTCCTTCCCTGCCCTCCCTGCCCAAAACAGCCCCTCCTCCCACTCTCTGCCCCCTTCCTCTGCTGTCTTCTTTCCCGGAGAACTCATCACCACTCCATCTTCATCAACACCTTCATTAGCAGCTCAGGTTCACGTGGACAGTGTCTTAGTTGCTGTTGTTGGTTTGGTTTTGTTCTTGTTTGTGTGGTCTTTGTTTTACTGGTGGTACCTGGGCATCTATTGGCACAGCACAGATTCCCTATGGCTGACTAAGGCTGACCAGCTGGCCACTTGGCCCACGGGAACCCGGGGTGCCCGCCTGATAAGCCTGTCTATGCATAAGGATAATCTCTCCTCTCCACACACCAGCTGACCTTCCAGAGGGCTGCCTGCAGGCCCGGCCAGAAGACTTGCCCCTCCGTGCAGACGCTACTCCACAAAGCCTCCAAAGACTCACTATCCCCATGGAGATGTCTGGACAGCCCCTGGGAAGGTAGCTCCTCCATAGCTGTTCTTGACAGATTGAGTAAGCAGGCTGGGGGGGACTAAGTGGGAGGCTTGCTAGCCTGAGGTGCCCCGTTTTCACTTCCTACAATCAATTGGAAACTCTGCTTAGAGGTCCCCCAGGCCCTGAGAGACGTGGTTTTGATCTGCAACATGAAGGATTTAGATTAGAACTGGGGAAAGCACACTGAACAGGAAGAAGAGACATCCAGGCCACGAAGGCTGAGATCTGCAAGCAGCGAAGATGGCCCTATGAGTGTGGGGGTCCTGGGCTCCTGGGAGCATAAGAGGGTCTTCGGGGGCCTCCATACACCGATCATCTTCCCTGAGCACACCTCAGGACTCTTGTTATGGTGGGGGATCCTGGAACGGCAAGATTGAGTACTCAATCATCTTAATTCCATATTGATTATTTAAAAGTGGCCCTTTCTGGACGGCACCGCAACTGAACAGGTGTTGACGGTGTAAGAGGCAGCCCTCCGTGCCTAGCGCCACCAGGGAAGCCTCTGCAGCAATGTGCCCGGGCAGCCAGGGGCCGCCCGCTGCCACTGCAGCAACCGCTCGGGATCTGCCTAGCTCCCACGTCCACGCGCTTCTCTGTCGCAGCCCGCTCGGTAGTGCGCTATTGTGATTATAGACGAAGAGAGATATTTGCATAGCAAGTAGCAACTTCCTGGGTAACATTAGAGAGTGGGGAAGAGCTTGAGAAAGCGTCAGCCCTGCAATGCCTGGCGTGGCTGAGTCTGCACTGGCCGAGCGCCCCTGTGCGTCCGGCTCCGGGCAGGCTTCCGTGCGCCCTCACCTGCCTGCTCAAATAAAGATGAAGCGTCCCCGGGGGCAGCTGCCATCTGCTGCCCACTGGCCTGTGGCAGGCAGCAGACTGCGCACTGGGCACGCACGCTGCGGCTCGTCAGCACGGCCACTTCCGTCTTCCTGTAAACACACCGCGGACACGGATGGCCTTATGGTGTAAACTCAGCCGGGTTGATGCGGTAAATAGTTTCTCTTCTGTGTGATTTTCGTCAAAGCGTCTCCTTCGCTCTAGCTTACTTTATTGTACGCAGACCGGCTGTGATCCGCGTGACGCAAACTGTGTGTTCACCGACCGCTCGCGTCTCCTGAGGCTTCCGGCCAGCAGCAGGCGGTTGGTAGTTACGTTAGGGAGTCAAAATTGTGCCAGGAGTTTTGACTGGGAGGGTGGTGCTCCTGAGCCCTGCACTGTTCAAGGGTCATGTCTACATCGATTAATTTATCCAAGAAGCCTATGAGGTGTTTAGATGAAGAAAGTGGGGCTGAGTCATTGGAACTGAGGTGACAGCTAGTTAAGAGAGAAGGGGGTGGGATTTGAACTCAATCAGTCTGGCTTTTGAGCACACCCCCTTTACCACTGCACCACACTTCCAAATCCATGTCTTGAATTTTCACATATGTAAGATATTTGCGTGATGGCAACATAAGCCTCCTCCTCTTCCTTGGCAGAATGGGAAACTGAGGCTGGGAGAGAGGTAGGAGAACTCCCAGACTCCAAGACGAGAGAGAGGCAGGGCCGGGATCTGATTCCTGGTTATATTTATCCGCCCCGTGTCTAGCAGATCAACTTTTGCTCCCTGTCTCCAGGCTGAGCTCTCTCCCTGACCTTTTGGGAAAGCCCCCCTCCGTGTTCCAGCGAGCATCTTCACCACAGCCCACACGCTGCCAAGAAAGTTTCATCTCATTAGTCAAATTAAAACTTACTTCTGAACTTGGTATATCTGTGTGATAGACTTCAAGTAAATTATAATCTTATTTATAGCTTCCTGTCTTCCAGAAACTGAAGCAGCAATATGTTATTTGGCTCACAAAAAAATAAAAATAAAATAAAATAAAATGACACCTCGAGCGGTGCTGTAACTAATTAGGGAGACTTCCAAACTGCTGTTAATTTGAGGCGCAGAAGTGTGCGCCAGCAGCAGCCAGCCGCCAGCCCCGAGTTCCGGCGGAGGAGAGACTTCATGCAGCTGCGGAGCACAGATTTCCACATTAAGTCAAACAATTATTTTGACGGGTTGAGTGAGCTCCGCAAAGTGCCATTATAATAAAATCCTTCAATTGCCTTGCCGAGGCCGTTGCACCCGACAGGGAAGCCTGGGTGATGTCAGGGAGCTCACCGAGCACCTGGCACATGAGGCACCGATGCTCAGACCCTGCCAGATGCTGTTCCAGAGGCACAAGTGTATGGCCCCGAGCTTTGGGGCCAAGTTCAGCCACCATGGCGGCAGCAGAAGGAGCAAACCAGCCACGCTGGCATTTACGGGAGCCTTTTTTTTTCCTTTTGCCTGCCAGTATTACAGTTTGATTCCCCCCCCAATTTTCTTGAGAAATAACTGAACTGCATCACTGTGTAAGTTTCAGGCACACAGCCTGATGGTTTGGTTTCCACACCTTGTGAGATGAAGGCCACGTAAGTTCAGCCAACATCCGTCACAGCTATACAATGAAAAGATGAAAATTTCTCTTTGTTATGAGAACTGTTAATTTTTTTATAGGAAATAAATTTAGAGTCCTAGAAAGGTGCACATAGGACAGAGAATTAGGAGTTCCCATACATCCTTCACCCAGCTTCCCCTGTGCTAGCATTTTACATAACCATGGTGTATTTCGGTGCCAGGCGGTCGCCTGGGTGCTAATAATACATCTGTGAAGAAGAGCAGGAGTGATCTCCGTTCTCACGGAGCACAGCGCCTGGAGGGGAGGACAGCTCTGGAGCATACCCACGTGGGGGGCCATCAGTGCTGGTCCCATTGCAGCTACTTCTCAGATGCCATCAAAGTGCCCACGACAGCTAGTGGCCCCTGCAGCAGGAGAGCAGAGAGGGCAGTGCCAGGTGAGGACACGATCATCTGGAACCTCAAATCACCTGTGGTGGTTTGGGGCAAGCCATGGGCGCCGGCTTGGAGAGTGGGGATGACAGCAGGAGGCTGGGAAAATGCCCTGTGTGAGGCGCCACAGATCGTGGGGGTTAATGAGGGATGGGTATGGATCTGTCCGTCTGGCAACCTCCCGGCTCCGTGCCTCCATCCTCGTCCACCTGGGCCTCCTCACAGCCAGAGAGTGTTGAGAATGCTCACCTCGTGGTGTCACATGCCCTCCCTTCCACAACCTTCCCCGGCCTCCTCCTCTCATTTAGGCTACAGAAAACCCTGTGGTCTCATCTCTTGGGGTCTGTCCACGTACATGGTCACCACCTCTCTTGCCCCTTGTACTTCCCGGGCTGCTCCTGGAGCAGGCAAAGTGGGCTCCAGCCTTGGCCCTTGTTGCTTGCTCTACCCAGAAAAATTGCTCCAGGTCTGTGTTCTCGTCTCGTCTCCACTGCCTGCCGGGCCAAGCAGGGCACCTTGACTGGTTTTTCCCCCCAGCACTTTTTGCAAACAGACATATTAATGGATGTGATTCCCACCCCACCCCCCATTCTGTAATCCAAGGCCCCTGAAATCGTGCTCCCTGCTCTGTCCCTGATGCCTAACACAGCGCTGGGCCCCAGGACACCCATAATAGTACTTGTGGAGCATTTCTTCCTGCTTTCTTCCCTCCCTCACGCCTTCCTTCCTACTAAGCCGTGGCTTTCTGGACACCATCTTGCTCCTTATATCTGGAGAAGCTTTTTGGAATGCTGTGGCTGACTGTCCATTTCTCCACCAAACCACTTGGCTTCTTAGAGGGAAATGCTGGAGTTGGGACCGTTCAGGCCCCCTGCTCTTGTGGGGTGGGGTGGGAAACACCTCCCCGCCTGACGCTTTCCTCGTGCTCCTCCAAGCCTGGGTATGAAGGCGACCGCCTTAGCCCAGGTGCTCCTCACTCTAAAACACTCTCAACTGTCGCTTTCTTCTTGCTTTCTGTTAAGAATTTCAGACCTGGAAAAAGCCTCATATGACCAACTCGCTTAATCTGCCCTTTCCTGTTTCTCTCAGTGCCATGCAGGTGGGGGCAGGCAGACCTGCAGGGATGATTTCAGGGCACACAGGTGAGGCCTCCTGATAGGTGGGGCTTAGCAGGGCCGCGCAGGGGGAAGGAAAGGCAGTCTTTGGTTGGGTTTCTGAATCTGCCCTGCGTAGGCCAGAAATGAGGGGGGAAGCGAGAGCTCTGTCCTGCCGCTGTGACTTGGTGGTGACTGGTGGTGACCGCTTGAGAACATGAGGACCAGCATCCCGCACCTACCAGCGAGACGGGTTCCTTGGCTTTGCGGGTGAGGGAGCAGAGACGCAGAAACTTGCGCAGCCTTAGAGCTGGTGCTCACTACAGAGGGAATTCAAATGGCCTTCAAATTCATAATCTCGACCATGACGCTAAACAGCCCAAGTTGCAAGATGGCGGCCCCAGGTAAGTTCTGTTTCCCCTGCAAACACACAGTGCTTTTAATGAAATTAGTTTACCAATAAGAAGTTAACAGTATTTGTTTAATGGGAATAGAAACTGAGTCAGCGGAGGTAGGGGTGAGCAGGAATTTTTACTATATCCCCTTCCTTGTGTTTTTTAGATTTTTAACCACATGAATATTATCACCTACTGATAAGTGCATAAATATTAAAAACTATTTCATCAGAGGACTTGCACTTCTGGTAAGATGGAATAGACATCCTCTTCTCTATTCAGCCTATCAATTGCAGCTAACCCCACTGGACATTAAATACAAAGCAAACATAAGACTTTGAAATGCCCCTGAAAGGAAGGAAGAAGGTAGGCGAACTGTCTTCTTCTAGGGATTTTGAAAGCTTCCTGACCTTTGCATTTACTAGTTAGCTTTTTCCACAACTCCCAGGCTTCAACTAAAATGACACTTCCTCCAAGAAACCTTCTTTGATTTCCCTTTGCCATGGGTGTATTAATTTCCCTTGCCATGTGTTGCACGTGGTATTTCCCATCCAAAGCACCTTTCCATTGGAGATAGGTGTGTGAACTGATAGAAAATTTGAACATGGGGATGAGTGTGGAAGGATGAAAGGCAAGATTCTAAGCACTTAGTATAAAAGAGGGAAGTTTGCTTATGTGTGAATTTTATATATGCCTTTGCTTGTAAATGCATGAATTATTTCTGGAAGGATACCCAAGAATTTGGTGGTACTTGTTTAATTCTAGGGATGAGTTTAACTCCAAGGAGTGAGTCTGTATTTTAAGCAAGAGGCTTAGGAAGGGAGATGGGGTTTAAGATGTTGGTTCAGTTTCTGTTCCTCTGACATAGTTCCTGGGACCTGGACTTGGATATAGGTAGTTTATTTGGGAGGTGGTCCCAGGAAGCACTGGGGATAGAGTGTAGAAGGGAAAACCAGGAAGGGGAAAAGCCATGGAGGGGTTGCTGAGCACAGCACTGCTCTGGGTCCCCTCTGCTCTTTAGTCCCTCTGACTGAACATGTGGTGTCATCCCACTGTGGCTTGAGGATGCTGGGTCACTGTCCACAGGCCTCCAGCCCCTTTGATGTTGGCATCAGAACTGGCCCTATGGTGTGCGATGCAGGAGGAAGCTGGGGAGAACCTCCTCATCTTCTCTTGGAGTTTCAGTCAAGGCGAGGACAGCATCTGCTCTGGGCACACACCTGCTGCAGCCACACCTGCGCGAAGCAGTCTGCTTGTGCAGTGGGTCTTAGAGGCACAGGTCCCAGAACACATCACGTGACAGCCAGTCAGCGGGAGGCAGCACAGTCCCTGCGATGAGTCTCATTTGGGGGTAACAGAGGAAAGAGGAAACCCTCCCCTTTTCAAGATCAAGAGACAAAGCCTCGCAGATGTTACGTAACTTGTCCCAGGACACACAGTTCCTGCTGAAGTAAGATGCAAACTCATACCTTCCAGCTTTCCTTATTGCTTATCCTCGAGACCAGGACGCAGCAAATATTTGCTAAGTACACATATTAATGAACCAGTTGCTCCTCATCGTCCCAATGGACAAATATGAAGAGAAACTTTTAAAATATTCTACTTATGCCCTCCTAGCCAGAGCTCCAAGGAGAATCGGCAGGATTTGTATGCCAGCCAGCCACTTCCTGGAACTGAAATTTGTCAGCATCAGACAGAGGTTGAAGGTTTAGTTTTTTAGGCACGTGGACCTCTCTAAGCAGAGAATCAAAGAGTGTTCTTCTTAGCAGAGCGGGAGCTCCAGGGGCACTCACAGCCTGGCAAGCATTAAGTGTTGGCACCAGAGCCCGCAGGCCAATGTGAGACAACCCCTGGGGGGTCTGGATGCTTCGATTATGCAGCCACAACAGGAGGGCAGATGCCTGTGAATTTGCAGGGATTGCTGTAGGCCAAGCATGCCCACGAGGATGGGGTGGTCACTGAGTGGACTCCCCTTTGATATTGTCCTTCTTCTATAGTCCCAGGTGACCATGTTAGTCCTGTGTGACCTCACCCTTGTGGCTACAGCTGATCAGACCAGGGGTGGATCACACAAGATCAAATCCCAGACTTGGATGATTGGACTAGAGTCTCTTGGCCAAAGTGAAGAAAGGCACAGAAACTGCGGTCACACAGTGGTGAGTGCTTGGCTGGATGGCATCTGGAATGGCGTCAGAGCCGGGGGTTCTGCAGCGCGGAGGCAGAGGGGCTTGGAAAACCACCGTTCCAGCAGGATTTTTTTCTATCACAAGTAACAGAAAATTAAAAACAAGTTAGCTTACCTACAAAAAGGGAATTTACTGGTTCAGGCAACTGTAAAATCCAGACTAATGTGCATCTCTAGAACTACTGCATGCAGGATTTCAGAGGGTGTCACACAATCTATTTCTGTTTATTGCTGAATTCTGCCCTTCTCCATGAGCTGACTTTTCACTCAAGTGAGATTTATCTTTGTTGTTTCAAAATGATGCTTAGCAGCTCCAAATCCTACACCCACTATCTTGGAACCTTGTAGTAAAGACAGAGTATCTTTCCAAGATGCACCAGCAGAAGGCTCATTGCCTCATATTGAACCTGATTGAACCATGAGATCAACTTCCCGGACCCAGGGGAACCTAATGAGCTGATTGGCTAAGACCTGGCAACAGGTTGCTTCCTTAGCATTGGTTAATGGGACTTTCACTGAATCCTATAGACTGACAAAAGGGAAGAAAACCCCCCCAGTCATCTGAAAGAAGAGTGATTGGTTGTTGGGAAGCCCACTTCACAATTACTAAATGCAAAATGGCTGTATAGGGAGGGGTAGGGAGTGAGTTACCAGGGAAAAAGGGAACAGGGGAACTTGGTCATAGAGAGAGGGGTAGGGAAAGACAAAGGGAAAAAGGGAAGTGAGGGAGCAGAGAGAGGGAGAGAGGGCCCCTCAGTGCCTTACTTCCTTAGTTTCACACCCCTTCCCAGCTGTCCCAGGTGAAATTACCTTGTGTCTTTACCATGAGCCTCCATTTCCTCCCCAGATGGATTTCTGTTTCTTACCACCATTTGCCCCAGAGTAGAGAGAAGTGCTCGGTTACCCTGGCCACTTGGCTACCCAATAGTGGGGGACCCCACGTCTAGATGCACTTCAAAGGCTAAGTCATGCACTCTCACAGTTTCAGCATTAATTTCTTGAACTGCAATCGTCTCCCAGTTACTAAGCACAGTTAGTCCTAATTAACCAGTTTGCAGGCGATTCTTCAACCTATCAAGTAGTGAAATAAAATAATGAGCTCAGCTGAGGAGGACTGAAAAGGCAGCGAGGTCATGGGGGACCTGGTGTTTTATTAGCAATTCCACTCAGGGTTGAGCTACAGAGGGTTTTTTCCCCCACATTCCTCCTAATCGTACCTTCAAGTCAGGAAAATCATGTCAGGATATTAAGATGAAAGATGCCTCTATGTTTCCCTTATAAATGAGCTCAATTTAATTCATGATTACACCCAGTTAATTTGGATGCCTTAATGATCCCATTCACAGGGAAAGGAAGTCAGATGAATGCTTTATGCCCAACTCATCTCCAAGGAGTTTCTCTATCAGGAAACAAAACATAAAAAATTGTATTCCTCTGTTTCCAGGTGTGTGTGTGTGTGTGTGTGTGTGTGTGTGTGTGTGTGTACATCGACAAGATTCGAGCAGCAGGAAATGTGAGGGGGAAGTAAGGGAGCAGACTGACTCTTTAAAATCCCCAAGTCCTGATTCCTTATCTCCTCCTCCCACTCCTCACCTGTTCCTCGTGCATCAGGTGCTCAGTAAATGCCTGTGGAAGGCCGCGGGGCTCCCCTCCCTGGCTCAGCGCGCCTCCTGCCGCCCAATCTTGCCGGCCCCTAGGGGGCGCTGCTCCCCCTTGAACGCTAGGCCTGGGCGGACTAGCATCCCGGCTCCTTGTTCAGCAGAGCCCAGCAGGCTGACATTTCCACAAAGAGCATCCCTGAAAATGTGTGAGGGGATGGAGAAATAAACAAGGAAGGTGCACTAACACATAAAATGTTCGTGCTTCCGTATGGTCTTTAGAATTCCAATCAAAGTCACCCAAAAAACCCTGCAGGCTCAGCTCTCTGGCTTCTGCCCCCGTGTCCCTATGACCAGAGCCACCTGTCCTCCAAGTTGAAGGGGGACCGCTGTCCCCCCACCCCCTTTCTAGGATGGTAATAGAAAGTGTCTCTCAATCAATTTTGATGCTTTCCCCAAGTCAAGCTTCTCGCCCCTATCCAAGCCTCCCTTTGTCTTAACCCGCGTTCTCAAGCTCAGACCAGGCATTGACAGCCCCTGGAAACTTAGTAGAAATGCTGCTTCTCAGGTTCCACCTCAGATCTGTGAAGTAGAAACTCTGGCTGCAGGCCGGGAACAGCAGTGAGGGTGTGGCTCCGTGAACGCCATGATTGGTGTCGTTGTCACAGTTCTGGGGGGCTGAATAGAGGGGTCACAGAAGCAAGAACCCTCTAAGAAGAAGTCTGATGCTGAAGCCTCCAGGAGAACTCCCCCATCCTGCAGAAACCAAATCCAGCTCCTGGACCCCAAACCTAACTTTCTAGCACATATTTTTTAATTAAGAATTTAAAATAATGTATATTCTAAGAGATACAGCATGATTTTACATACATGTGCACAGTGGAACACTACAGTCAGACTAACACATCGTCTCCTCATAGTTACCTTTTTTTTTGGTGAGGAAAGCACATGAAATCTATATTCTTAGCAAGTTTCCAGAATGCAATAGAATATTATTAACATGGTCACCCTGCTGTACTGAGATCTCCAAACTTACTCATTCTATCTAACTGCAAACCTTTACTCTTTGACCAAACTTTCCCTTTTCCCTGCTTCCTAACTCCAGTTCTACTCTCTAGATCTTTGTAGATCTTCTTAGATTCCACAAATAAGACCATGCAATTTGTTTGTTTCTGTGCCTAGCTTATTTCATTTAGTGAGTCCTTCAGGTTTGGGTATGTTGCAAATGGCAAGATATCTTTCTTTTTCAAAGTCCATGGTATGTGTGTATGGATGCACGTATGTGTATATTTATGTATATTTACATATGCACTGTACACACTTGAGAATTTTCCATTCATCTGTCAATAGGCACTTAGGATATCTTGGTTATTATGAGTAATGCTGCAATGAACAAGGGAGCTCACGCATCTCTTCAAGATACTGATTTAATTTCCTTTGGCGTATGCCCAGGAGAGGGACTGCTAGATCATATGCAGTTTTAGCTTTTTTGGAACTTCCATCATGTTTTCTGTAATGACTATATCAACTTACAGTCCCACCAACAGTCCATAAGAACTCCATATCCTCCCAGCCCTTACTTACTCTCTTTTGTCACTCTGATCCTAGCCATCTTAGCAGGTGTGAGGTGCTATCTCATTGTGATTTTGATTTGCATTTTCCTTATGATTAAGTGGCATAGGGCATCTTCTCATGTACTTGTTGGCCATTTAGGTTTTCTTAAAAAAAAAAAAAAAAAGGTCCACTCGATCCTATACCCATTTTTCCATCAGGTTTTTGTTTGTTTGGTTGGTTGCTATTTTCACACACACACACACACACACACACACACACACACACACACACACCCATTTGGATATTAGCTCTTAGCAATTATATGGTTTTCAAATATTTTCTCCCAATTTGTAGGTTGCTTTCTTGTTGTACAGATTGTCTTAGTCAGAGATCTCAAGTGAATGGATATTAGGGCCCATGTAATCTATTAGATTATTTTAAATTAGTTGCCTACTTTTAAAAAATAGGATTTTTACATAAAAATTTGGATTTCTGCCTCCTCTTGAAAAATAAGAAATCTGGCAATTCTGGGCTTGTGGCTTCCAGACGGCCTCAACTAGCTGGAGCTGAGTTGTGCTGCCCTCTTTAAATGGAGCCTACCTTGTCCATATTTGCCTCAGTCTCCACTTTTCCCTATTATTCCCAGTACTGAGTTGACTGCAGTTATCATTTATCCTTGTGCTTTCCCAGTGTTCTAATTATTTTTAATTTGAGGGAATACAAAAACTTTCTTGGATTCCCACTGTTTTTCAAAAGGGAGAAGATATAGACAAAAGATGGGCTAGGGCTTATAGACAAATACTGCTGCAGTTAAACATTTAATCTTCAAGTAAATCATAGGTTTATTGAAATAGTACAACTTAAGGTGGTGACTAAATATACATTTCCCTAAATCATTGTTTTATCCTTTGTTATAGCTGAAGTATGAAAAGATAAAACAATGATTTAGGATAATGTATGGTTCTGCAATGGCATGATACCCTGCTGATAAGTCATAGCCAAGAGGTACAAGTTCTCAGATTCTGAGAGCACACGGGGGAAGTATCTGCCAGGCCTTTGGCAGCATGGATCAGAGACTAGGAAGTGGGCAGGACTGGGTGGCTAGGTTAGCTCAGTGTAATCACCGCCTTCATGAGGCCACTGCATCAAGGGTGCTTGGTGGACTCCGGCACTATTCAGACCATGGGAGTCTAAGCTATCAGGTGGGTAGAGTAAGGAAAAAATTTTGGAAAGAGTTGATTAGATGGACTTCATTAAAATAAACATTACTGTTCTGCCAAAGACACTATCAAGAGTATAAAAGGACAAAACCCCAAAACTGAGAGAAAATATCTGCAAAGGACATACCTGATTAAAGGCTTTTGCCCCAAATATAAAGAATGCTTACAATTCAACAATAAAAAAAACAAGGTAATTAAAAAATAGACCAAAGTAACAAACATCTCATCAAAGAAGACATACAGATGCCAACTAAGCATATGAAAAATTGTCCCATATCACATGTCATCAGGGAACTGCAAATTGAAACAATGAGATATGACTACATACCTATTAGAATGGTCAAAATCCAGAACACTGGCAGCACCAAAAGCTAAGAGGACGTGGAACAACAGAAATTCTCACTCATTGCTGGTGGGAATGCAATATGGTGCAGGTACTCTGGAAGACAGTTTGGCAAATTCTTATAAAATGAAACATACTCTCACCATACGATCCAGCAGTCACACTCCTTGGTATTTACCCAAAGGAATTGAAAACTTACATCCACACAAAAACCTGTTCATGGGTGTTTACGATAACTCGAGTCATACTTGCCAAAGCTTGGAAGCGACCAAGATGTCTTTCAGTAGGTGAGTGGATAAACAACTCCAGTACTTCCAGACAATGGACTGCTACTCAGTGCTGAAAAGAAATGAGTAGTCCAACCATGAAAAGACATGGAGGAAGCTTAATGCATTACTACTGAGTGCAGGAAGTCAGTCTTAAAAGGCTACACACTGTATGATTCCAACTTTCTATACTGGAAAAGATAAATCATGTTGACAGTTAAAAGATTAGTGGTTGCCAGGGGATTGGGGAAAGGAAGGGATGAATAAGTGGGCAGAACAAAGGATTTTTAGGGGCGTGAAACTGTTCCAGATGATATTCCAGTGTTGCATAGAGGTCATTATACCTTGTCTTCATCCACTCGCCACCCTAATGCGAGCTCTGCTCATGGGTGATGGTGATGTGTCGATTTAGGTCCATCAGCCCGAACAAATGTGCTGCTTGGGGAAGGGTGATGATGGGGGAGGCTATGCATGTGTGGAGACAGGCGTGTATGGGAAATATCAGGGAACCCAACTCCTCAACAAAATAAAGATTATTAAGAAGACTAAGTTTGGTAGCACTTGGCCTACTAAGTATTGTGGTTGGAAACTATTTTAGTTGCCCCCCACTGCATATCAAGCCACCCAGAACTCAGTGGGCTGGTTGGACTGTTCCTCTGGCATTTTTGCCCAGACTCGTGCCTGTGACTGAACTTGTCTGCAGAGCTGGCTTGGCTGGAACAGCCCCTGTGGCCCTCTCACATGCCTGGCTCTGGGCTGGGGGACCTTAACTCTCCTCCAAGTGACCTCTCGTTCCCCAGATGGCTGGGGCAGCTTGACTGTGCAGTGGCCTCAGGGCAGTGTTCCGAGATGGTGGCTCCTGCGCCCTACCGCTCATCAAACGTCTGTTTCTGCCATGCTCGTGTTTGTCTCATCCGCCAAAGCAAATCCCAAGGCCAAGTCCAGAGTCGTTACGGGATACACAGGGTGTGGGTAATGGGTGCAACATGGCCCTTCCATCAGTAAGCTCTCTGGGCAGCACACCATTCTCAGGGGAGCCTCTGCCAACCCCAAGACTCTACAATTAACCCACCAGTGGGGTGACTGTCAGACTTGTTTATTGTTTCTAGGTTCTCATTAGATTTTGTTGATCTTATTTCAAGGGCATTTTTAGGAGAAGACAAGTTTCTTGAAACACCCTCTCCTGGGTATTGTGAGATTATTGCGGCTATTAAGGTGGGCTTTCCTGTAGAGGAGAGAAGAGAGGATGTGGGTGCCTTCGAGAGGTACAAGCAGAAAGGGAGATCAGATCCCCCCACAGCTGACTCCCAGATAGGTAGGGTCGGCCCTGCCCCACATTCTGTGCAGACTAAGGGTGTCCAAACCCCATTTGGCTGTTATTTTCAAATCTGCCATTTGTCATTTCTCTGGTTCTGTGTACACAACGTGGCCTGGCCTACTGATAGTGTCAATGAATAAATGAAGGAAATATGGATTGAATAAATGAGCGAGTTCCTGTAGAATGAAAGAATGATTCCAATCCAAAGATTTAGGTGCTTTTGGAAAAAGTATCTTGAGGGTGGCCCCCCGACTCAGATATTCTCACACTCGTTTCCCGAAGGCTCAGCTTGATGGAGAGAGGACGGGACCCATAGAGCCAGGTGAGGGCAGTGACTGGGGGGACGCCCCTGCACTTGGGTAGTGAGACGCCCCCGCTTCCAGCTTCGGAAATAACTGCTGCAGACACAGAGGGGAGCCTCGCTCCCTGGGCCGCCTCCAACTCTCCTCCCTTTTAAAAAGTGGTTCAATTCTCTCTCTTAAAGTTAGTGAAGTAAACTGATAATTAAGTAATTAAGCATCAAAGGGAGGCTCTTACACCCTGGCATTGGTTCAGAAAACCAGTGAAGAAATTACAATGGAGATAAAGGACAATTAATTGGAGCCTTCCTTTCAAAGGATGTGTGGATCTCAGGGGGCTGGGACTCGGGGAGGTCCAGGTGCTGAGCTTGGTGGGGGTGTGAGTGGCCCTGGGCAGACCTTAGACTTTCTGAGGGCAAACCCCCGCCCCTGTCACCGCGCTTCGCAGACTGGCTCTGAAGCTGCGGGGTCCCGGGGGCTCTCTGGTCAGCTGGAAAGTAGGGCCCATTTTCCTGCAGGGTCAGATGTCCTCAAAGAATTGAGATTAGGGATACTTAGAAATACCAACTGGTAAATAATTTAAATCATATTTTAATCTGGAATAAACATCTTTTTCCCTTAAAAACATCTTTGCTGGGCATTTTTCTTAGCACTGGGAATAGGACAGGGCATGAAAAGGACAAAATTCCTAGTTGCATGGGGCTTATATTACAGGTGAGTAAGGGGAGCAGCTGTTTGGGGTGCTGGGCTGGGAGCTGTGTGGTGTAGAGAGACGGAGCAGGGAAGGAGGTGGTGATGTTGTGGTGTGATCTACCCAGGATGGGAAGGAAGAGACGGAATCCATAAGCGGAGGCTGAACACACCATCCTATTTCCATCACCATGTCTCTTCCTCTCCCTCCCCATCTCCCGAGCACTCCCCTAACTGGCACCACTGTTTTCCGTTTTCTCCTTCCAGTGTGTCCTTTGCATTCAGTCAGAAGGGCCTGACCTTCAGATCTGACCAGATCTGCTTAAAAACCCTAGAGGACTCCCATCCGTCAGCAGTAAGAGCTCGAGTGCCCACAGGCACCGGCAGGTAGGTGATGGGTCAGGGGTCCAAGGGGTGAGGGGACCCGGCTCCTGAGCTCTTGTCAATAATTGAGAAGAAACATGGTCCTACTGATGCCAGATTTTGACTTTTTAAAATAAGAACTGGAACTTTGAGCATAACATGACACTTTCTTACTTTTAGATGTTGGCGGTTAATTAAAAGAATTTTCAACACAAAGATTTTTGTGGGTCAAATCTGGGCCCCTGGGGCTCCAGCTTACAAGTTCTGGTGTAGAGGATAAAACCCAGTCTCTCAGCCAAAGCCCTTCTGGCATGCTTCCATCTAGACAAACCCACTCTGTCCCCCTCTCTCCAAACACACTGTACACCTGTGTTTCAGCTATAAAAAATGTTGGTCACTGTTTTCTCAGCTCTACCACTCTCTTTTCATGCTGTGGGGATACTTTAGTTTCTAGATAGAATGGCAAACTCCTATTCACCATACAAAACCCAGTTCAAAGTTTCTTTCTTTGTGAATCCTTTCAGTACTCTCCAGTGATCATTCTCCTGCCTCAGAACATTCGCAGACCAGGCACCTATGATTACTGTTGGACACAGCACATTAAGCAGTAAGCTTCTGACATGTCTGCCTTCCTCTACTCCCTTGAAAGGCGGACAGCTTTCTGCATTTCTGTTTTCCAAGTCCCTCACACGGCATTCCAAAAAAACGTGCTTTGTAGATGGGGGAGAGGGCAGTCAGCATACCGCTAGCTCAGGCTCCGAATACAGGCAGAACTCCACCCAAATCTCAGCTCTGCTGTTTACGTGCCTACACACACCGTTGCTAATCTGTAAAATGGCCATCATGATGAAAGGAGCCGAGCGCTTATGCCTGTAAAATGCTCTGTGATGCCTGGCGCAGAGCCAGCTCTCAGTAAATGCTCAAAAATGTCAGAGAAGATAAGTCAATTTCTATGTGTGGATGTAGAAGAGCGGCTGCTCCTCTCAGCGGGTTCCTCCGAGGCCTTCCCTGATGTGGACGGATCCCATGGGGCAGGGAGCCCACAGCCTGCGTGTCGGGGCCCTGGAGGACCCCCACAGCAGGACGAGGCCAGCACATCCTGGCCCTTCCTGTGCCAGATATCACGGTCCTCCTGAAATAATCGGGGTGGGTTAGTGTATCTATTCTAAAGAAGAGGGACCCAAGGCCCAGAGAGCACGCATGACTTCCCTTGGATCGTCCAGCCAGAGCAGTAGTGGAACAGAAGCTGGAAGCCGTTGGTGTCCTCTGGGACTGTGCCTGTTCACCAGGTCACACTGGGCCTTAAATGCTTTCACTGCACCCCAGCATCAGCACCCCAGCACATGCTAATCAAGGGCCTGCTCTGCAGCACAGGGAACACTGTGTTTGTGAGCGTGCATGCGCACGCACACGTGCGTGCACACACACAATGTCCCTTTTCAAGTTGGAGTTCTGAACCTCACTGTTGACATTGTGAATTCCTGGGTTAATATTATTCATGCCTCCTGGGCATGAATTATGTTGGCAGTGGTGGGATGGGTGTCTGCAGTGTAGAAGGCTTGACAATGTGCTTGCTTCCTAGGGCTTCCAAGACAAACCACCCCAAACTTGGCAGCTTAAACGAACAGAAATGTAGTCCTTCAGAGTTCAGGAGGTCAGAAGTCCAAAGTCAAGGTGTTAGCAATGTTGGCTCCTTCTGGAGGCTCTGAGGGAAAATCCTCTCTCTGCCTTTGTCTCCTAGCTCCTGGGGGCTGCTGGCATTCCTTGGCTTGTGGCTGCATCATCCCCAGCTCTATGTCAGTCTTCAGATCACTTCCTCTGCTAAGTGTCTTCTTCCCTTCTTTTTGCTTATGAGGATCTTTTTGCTTTTTGGTTTTGGATATGGGGTTGCCGCTAATGCAACTTGATCTCATGTCACAATCTATAGTTTAAGATCCTTTTTCCAAATAAGGCCATATTTGCAGGTTCCAGAGGGACATATCTTTTAGGAGGGGACTACACAAAATGCCTGGCTATCAGAGTTTGGGGGGCTGCTACTTATATTAGTCCTGGCTCTTTAAATAATAACTGGAAAAATTGAACCACCCCATTTTTTCTGATGTGACAGGTCACTATTACTTGTGAAGGTTTTTCATAGCAGCCTGTGGGAGTCAGAAGAAAGCCACCACCCCAGACTTTTGGACACAGAGCACCTTAGCATCTAAAACAAGGCCTCTGTACAATGAGAGTGTCTCTGCAGCACCCAGCGATCAATGGGGGTGGATGTTATTTTTTCCAAGGTAATCACATGGGCCAGCATTTGAGGGCAGTGTCTGGAAATCATCTTACTGGAAAAACTTTCATGAGCAGACATGACCTTGTTAAGATGTAAAATAAGTTACAGGGCCATTTGTGTAAGACTAACAGACTTCAGAAAGCTCATACTGCTGAATTCTAGATCCTATGCTTTCTTTTAGAAATTGGGGTGTACAGAGGTTAAGAACCCAGATTAGAGTCAAAGTGTCAGCCCTGACACCTGAGAGGTGGCCTAGGATGGGGTACTTATCTTCCCCAAGCCACAGTCTCCTTGAATATGATATTATGAGTAATAATAGTACTAATTTAATAAGATCATAGTCATAATTAAATGAGAAAATCAATGTGCAATTCTTAACAGTGTCTGGCTCATAAAAAATTCAATATATTTTAGCAACTTATTATTTTTAATTCCATTTCCAATTTCTTATGAAGGACTTTTCTTTTTAAGGACCCTGCTCGGGGGCTCTGTCCTGCCATCCTAGCAGGCATGGCAGATCAGAACAGAGATGTTGGGAGTAGGTAAAAAGTTCTGCTTCCCTGGTTGGCTTCTCTCTGTTTACTCAGGCAAAGTATCTTTATATAACAATGCTGGTAAGGGCTCTTTTTAAAATAATGACTACATTTAAAAGCTATACCTGCTCATTATACGTAATTCAAGCAGTGCCAAAGTCAGAAAAAGGAAGTAAAATAAATCACTCTGAATCTGAGTACCTAAAAATAGCCATTGTCAACATTCAGTGCATATCATTCCAGACAGCTCTCTAGCATGTTTCCAGAAAGAATGAAGAAAGGAGATACTGTAACATACAGAATTATATTGCTATTAAAATAAAAGTTATTAAATTAAATTCTCCTGAATTTAGTTGAAGAAAGAGCAATTTAAGTAAAACCGAAGTATTTGCTAAAATTTAATTCTTCACCATAAATATTGCTCTTTATAGGAGTCTTCTGAGGTTAAGGAAGAAGTGTGGACAGAGGTAGGAGTCAATGTTCTTTTTTCAACTTTGTATTTTAATTTTGGACAGTATGGAGTCACTTGATCAATCCTACATCTACCCTCATCCTTATTGTTGTTTTTTGTTAGTTATTTCTTTACTTTTCATTCATTACCATTTATTTTTGCTTTGTTCTGGAATGCTCAAACCCAGACAACTGAGCCTAGACTGTAATTCAAAGGGCTAATTGCTCGCCAATGAATAGCCGGAGCCATGGCTCATAGTCTCCCTCCCTGGAGCCCAGAATGCTTTGGAGCAGTCATTATCTCCTTACTCTCAGCTTGCCCTGCCCAATGGATAGGCCCTTTGTGGCTGTGAGGGATCAGATTATTGCTCAGCAAATATTTATCACCTTACCACTTCTATCACCCACTGGAGGTGATAGATATTTCTCAGCCTCTACATTTGGGGCTGGACCATGTGACTTCTTTGGCCAGAGGGCTATTGGCAGGTATGACATAGCAGAGATCTCAATGTGCTTGCATAGCTTGACAGGACCCTGGAGCTCCCGTAAGAGCCATGCAAGAACATGCACTGTGGAGCCACTGGCCTCTTAGCCTGAGCAGGAACACAGAGCACACCAGACCTAGTGTGTAGCCTGAAGCTAAGGCCAGTCACCCTGCAGCCTGACGGATCATTCAAGGCACCACTGACCTGCAGAATCACATGCATGAGAATAGATGCTTGTGCTTGTAAGACGCTGAGCTTTATCGGGGCTCTTGTGTGGATGGGGTGTGGGGATGCAAATCTGAAGAGGTGTGAACCTATTCCCCTGAATCATACATGGTGCTGTCAACTGTCAACCCATGCCACTTTAAAATGAATAGGTAGATAAATATTAACCCAAAAAAATAGTTCTTTTTTTTGCATAGAAGAACTGGGGTATAAGCCAGAGTTGCGGGGTTAAGAAGATTCACCAAAGACAGAATGGGGAGCAGAACAGGTGGAGCTACTGAAATAGACTCCTTAGGGGAGAGCAGTGAGTGAGACAGGAGAGGTCTGCTGCACCATATGTGGGTCAGCTCCCTGGCTGGGGATTGAAGTCAGGCTGTAGCAGTGATAGTGCTGAGACTTAACCCCTAGGCCACCAGGGAGGCCCAGAATATCTTTCTAAAAAAAACAACACTGAGTTTTGATGTGGTTTGTTACACAGCATAATTGTGTCCATAGCTGATTGATACACACTGGACCATTAAATTTTGCCCCACAGGCCACACCTATGTTAAGAACAGCCTCAGGGGTTCCTTTTTCCCTAGTCCCAATCTCCACTCCACTCCTGCCACCAACACGTGAGGCTGGTGCTCCAGCCTGCCATGGACTTCTCACCTGAAGTCTGTAACTCAGGCACAGGAAACAAAGCAAATACCAGCAGCGCACTCCCAGAAGTAATAAAAAATTTAGAACAGAAATATGAATACTAGGATGTGAAAACAAAGCACATGAAGTGAAAGTTCAAGCATGAGCCCTCAGACAGAAGACCCAGGAAAGAAGCTTTAGTTGAAAAGCCTTGAAGACTGCTTATGTAATATTCTCATGCCTTTTGTAGGTAGAGGTATAATTATTTCATTATGTTTTCCTGTGAAGTGTGAAAACTCTCTTTACCAATCCTCTTAAATTAGTTAAATATAATATTCATCGAGACAGGAGACAGAGCAATGTTAATTGAAAGTGGAGAGGTGTTTATAGGTTGATATGGTGCAGCCAACTGTGACTAAAATTAATGTTGGGGGGTTCCTGCAACTACCTGATACCCTCAAGCCTATTCTGCATTTCCCATAGCAGCTTCTGGCACCTGGAGAGACTTGTTCAATGTGCCACATTCCAGCATGTCTTGGAGAAAATTTCCTTGGACTAAAGAAGATGTGATTTTAATTACATTCCATTTATAAGTTTTTGCCAGATGAGGTGGAAAGGACAATGGGAAATTTTTTTAAAGTTCACCTTTCTCTGGATGAGTCACTGGTAAAATTTTCACTGAACCTTTCCTGGTCTTACCTTAGAATCTCTCAAAGTTGGGGTTCCTCTGACATTTATAGTTGGGCTCTTCGGGATTATATTAACATGGAAATTGCAGGATATTAAGAGACAGACTGGTCAAAGGGTTTAATTCTACCCTTTATCAAGTGCAGTATCAAGTTATTCTCTGCACTGTTCCTATTTGAAAGTGAGTTCTTCAACCACATAGCTAGTTCTAGATTCCGTTATTTATGGGGACCATGGAGCAAAAGTCTCCAGAGTAATTGAAGGCACTTCCACCCCCAAACCCAGCTAAGCCTGTTGGACTAAGCTTGACAAGTTGACCATAGCGAAAGAGTGAGCAGAGTTATTTTGATTCCTTTCTTTACTACCCTAGGGACAGAAATTATGGGACCATGCGAGCGTACAATCATATTTTTATTTGGAACACCTAAGGTATGTTTGTAACCATTCTTTATGGAACAGTCTGGAAAGACTGGTTTAAGCAAAAAACAACTTTCAATAGGAAAATAGAGTTGGTTGTGTTTTCTTCCCTTTGTAAGATATTCCAGCCTGTGTTTTGGAAGGGAAAAGAGATGTTGGTGTAGCTTGCTTAGAAACAAAAGGTAATAATAAAAATGGCTGATACCGTTTGTTTCTTTAAAGGAGAAAATGATCTGTGCCCTTGGGTTCCAAGCCCATGTGTCTTTTCCCCAAAGACACCATGACCACATCTCTTTAACTTTTCACTGGTTGTGGCTTTGTACTTGGAACCATACTGCATCTCCCTCAGCTGGATCTCTGAAGTACTGAACTTCAGTGTTTTTCTTTGGTCAAACACCTAGTTTTGAAGATTTTCTGCATCTTAAGGCTTAGGAATACACTCCTGGGTACATTTATTTCATTGAGAGCTTGGATCTTTATGAAGAGATGTGTCCTCGCAGAAGCCTTTTTTAACCATTCAACCTAAAATAGTTCCCAACTTTTGATCATATTGCCCTATTTCAATTTATTAACTTTGTAATGCTGTATGCTTATGGTGTTTATTCATTCATTTATGTGTTTGCTTTTGCGTCACTGGAATGTTGACTCCATGTGGTCGGGATCCTTTCCACCTTAGTCACTGTTTTCACTCTTGTGCTTGGGAGGCAGATGGCACATAGTAGGTGCTCAATAAAACTTAGTTGAAATAATTAATGGCTGCATGAACTTGGGTTCTTTTCATTTGGAACATTTAAAAATTCTCTTCTCTGTAAATAGAGATATCATTTCCCTCAATTTCTTGTGGTCTATGACTCTTTCCAGTCAGATATGCCTTTCCGGAAGGCCCAACTTTGTCCACATTCCATATTAGAGTGTGCACCAGAACCAGCAGACATATTGTAGGACTGAGAAGGATGGCTAGCTAAATAGCAAGTTGAGAGATTCTGATTAGGGAGAGGAGAAGAGAGAAGGATTTCAACAGGAAAAAAAAAATGGGGGAAATAAAAATTCTAGAAAAGCCTTGAAAATGTAAACCAGTGCAGGAAAACTTCATCTAGTAGGTGCTTTGGACAGCCCATTGTTGGAGGAGTCATGCAGAATGTCCAGATGTAGGACAATGAAGTGCATACAACAGATGCTGAGAGGGTGACTAAAAGGAGTTGGGCTGTCAGAGTCCACCAATGGACTGTAGGGCCTCCTGCTTACAATTCTCTTAAAGGCAAATTTCCCATCCACAGAGATAAGAGCACAGATTCTCTTTTGGTCCATAACCCAGTCCCAAAGCCTTGTTGAAACTTTCTTGTCAATTCTCAAGCTAGTTTCTCTTGATTCAAGAGTCTTCAGAGGTGCCCCCTAACCAACTGTCCTTTGAAAACCCACATCACATAATCGTGGGCTGTGCATGGAGAAGCGAGGAGGGTGGTCTGTATGCATACAACTGAGCTTCCATTGATCTCTCTCTGTCTTAGAGTGTCCAGGTGACCTGGAAGGGGAGTGAGGCTCCCTTCACTCACCTGTCAGTCCTAGGTGCTGTGTGTGTGTGTGTGTGTGTGTGTGTGTGTGTGTGTGTGTGTGTGTTGGAGGGCTGGGGTGATCAGTCTGGCTCTGCCCCAGCTCCCAGCAGAGCAGCTATTTGTAAAGATCTCTTCCACATTTTGGCCAACATTTCAACAATTTCACCCTTGAGTTCTTTCAAAACACTTGGGTAGATGCCATCCAGGCCTACTATTTATCTCTATCTAGTTTGTGCATTTCTTTAGATTAAATCCAGTGCCTCAGATCCCTGTGCCCCAAGAGATGATGAGGCAGGAAATGTTTTAGCACTTTTCTTGTTCCTCTCATGCAATTTCACATATTCTTGAGGTCTTCCACGAGGGAAAGTTTGCAACAAGATTAAGAATTCCCCCACCATCTGCTGCTTCTTGTATGTTCAGAGAATGCCTTGATTTCCTTTAAAGGTTCTTCACCTTCTCTGTTGAGCTACCCAAAGCTGGGTAGGATCTTGGCTCTTGCTCTGATAAGAAAGAGGTCCTTTCCTCTTTACGAACACACACACACACACACACACACACACACACACACACACACACACTCTCACACTACTTCCTCTCCGGCTCTAAGGAGACTTTGGTGGTGGTGACAGGGGGGGTGTTTCCAAAATCCTTTTAAAATCATCCCTGAGCTCCAAGGTCCTAGGTTCCATTTCTAATGTATTGTTCCTAAAATGTTGCTTCCATTTGGCCCTATAAATGAGGTACCAAAGGATCCTGGCAGGGAGGAGTAACGTATCATAAATAGCCATTGAAAGCAGGAAATTGAGTGATAAAATGAAGGGACCAAATGGGTAAATGATAAATCTCTGCTCTTTAAAATGCATCATTATTTCCTAGGGTGAATGTTATGGCAATTACCCTGGTTAAGAGGCTAAAAGCCACCTACATTTGGAATGCCACATGCCAAGTGCTTTGCATGTGTTTGTCTGTGTGTGAACACTAAGCATTTGAAACAAAGTCCCAAAGATCCTACATGTGTAAGTGGCCATCTTTGGCCAACCTCCATTTGCAGTTTTATCTTCTCTCATTCATACTCTTGCTGCTGAAATGCATCTACATTCAATTTCCCCAAATGCATGCCATCCGTCAGGTCTCCCTGTGCACCAGGCTGTGCTGGCTGCCCTCTTCTCCACCCTGCGGACTCGCACACATCCACAGGTGCCACCTCTGCGACTGGCTCCTCTGGTCTCCCAAGCGTGCGTCCCTTCTCCGTGCGTCCTCGGTTCTTAGCAAGGTCGTTTCATACGGCACCTAGCGTGTTAGAGTATAACGACCTGTTTAAACATAATTGCTACTTGACGAGGTGGGCTGACCCTAGATATTTTGATGTTGGACTAAAAGGAGTCATTTCCCTTATGAACTGGCTGGCCCCTACCTCTTGGCCCCTACCTCCTCCAGCTGCCAGCCACAGTCCCCAAGACCTTCTCCTGCAGGCTCAGCCCTGCCCAGTTCCGGAGCTTATCTAACCAAGCAGTCCCCTAGAGACAGGCCACTAGATGGAGTCTTGCTCCCACCCAGCAGCCTTAGTGGAGCCCAAGGCCTCCGTGTGCCAGGACCAAGTGCTGCCTCTGCCTTGGGAACCTGCTGCCTGGAAGCGGCCCTGCTGCGCCAGACTGGGTATTTGGGGAACTGAGGGCACACAGGGGGAGCTGTTGCAAAGATGGGAGACAGGAAGATCTGGGTTCAAGACCCACTGTATACCTTGGGAGAGCTCCCTTAGCCTCAATGTTCTCACGTGGAGAGTCGGGATAACATCTGTGCAACCTCACAGGTTTAAGATAAGGAATAGCGGATGTGAAATTCTTGGGTCAGGCTAGGGAGAAGATGGTGATGATGACGATGGTGATGATGGTGAGGTCACAGTTAGCCAGTCTCCTTAGGCCACTGCTGACCTGGCTCGGCCTCTTACCAGCATCTGTCTGCTCGTTTCTCGTCTGCCTTCTCTGGCGCTCGCGCCCGCCCCCTCAGAGCATTACTGCTGGCTCAGAGCCTGCACTGCGGCCCACCAGCCTGTGGTCCCTCTGCAGACCCTGCCCCGGGCAAGGGCGCAGGCCCACCTGCTCGCTCAGGCCGGAGCCACTGCAATCCAGCTTCAGCCCTGGCACTGTCATATCTCCTTGTACATCCAGCACTGCTTCTGGGCATTGCAACGGGGAAAATTCAAGGTCAGAACAAACAAACATATAAAATCAATTTTACCTCAGGAACTGGCTCCTTACAGAGTGGCAGTGTCTGATAGTCATCTCCTCTGCCCTGCCTCCGCTTGAGGGGGACACAGGGTGCTCTGGGGAGGGGAGGTGGCGCCCAGAATCCTTTTAGAGGAAGACAACACTAAACAAACCATGGGAGTGTGTGCGTGTGCGTGTGTGTGTGTGTGTGTTTGGGGTGGGGGTTATTTTCTGTCTCGCTTCTCCCTGTGTTTCCCTTCTGATTCTCTTCTCTCCTCTTCTCTGATTTTCTGACATGGTCTCTGCATTTTCCGTTTTCGTATTTGTGTTTTCCTTCCCCTTCCCGTCGTGCACCTCTCTCCCTTCCATTTCGCCTCTCCCCAGCTTTCCTGCTCTCTTTCATCACTTCTCCTTATTATTTCTGCTCCCCTCTTCTCTGGCCCTGCTCTCCTCTTTTCCTTGTCTGCTCCTCGTGATCTCCCTGTCTTCATCACTATCTCCCCAGGGCGATAGTAGCTTCTCGTTAGCCAATTTTAATTTGGTCTCCAGAGCCAGGAGCCTCTGGATTGTTTCTGACCAAGGTTAGGGGTCACTTGGGCTGCTTTGTCTGCCGAGCACCTCAGCCCGAGGACAGTCAAGCTGTGTGTGAGGTGACCACGGAGCGGGGGGAGAAGAACAGACCAGTCACGAGGGCATCGGCCACGTCTGTGGCTAGGCATAGGGACCTGTGTGTAGAATTCTTCCTCCCCCCCGCCGCCCCTGCAAGCCCCCTGCTGACGCACCTGGCTCTCTCCCTGTGGAATGGAGCTGATAACAGTCCCTACTCCAGGGTGTTTTGAAAATGAGAATTCCCTGAAATGAAGCATGGAAAGTTCCGAGAACAGTGCCTGTTAACTAGTAGGTTTCCAATAAATAGCTTCTGGAATGAATTAGCAAACTAATGACAGACTTCATGAGGCACCTGGCATATGGGAATGGGCCGTGGATCATCAGTGTCAGCTAAGGGACCGCCATATGAGGAGCTCTGTAGCCGGAGTTGGCCATCCTGGGTGCAGGTGGGTGCGGGTGGGGGCACAGTGGGGACCCCTGCCTGCTCCATGGTCGGGTTGGAAGCGGGGGCAGGCAACTGCACCTGTTCTGCTTCTGTTGTCTTGATCTCAAGACCCTGTCATGGCAGCCTGTGCCCATCAGGAGGGAACCTGACCCTAGGGACCAGCATAAAGGGTTTTCTGAGATGTTGAGTTTTTCCTTCTACAGGGCCTGGAAAGTGAGTCTACTTCCTGATGTGGACATGAACATTTGCTCCACGCAAGAGGCAGGGCTGGAAGGCTTTGAGGTCACTTGAATCTTTCCAATGCATCCGTTCCCCTCTGACACTTTAATGTGCTCGTCTGGAAAATGGAACTATTTGTTCCTACTGCCAGGAAATCCTATTAAAATGCAAGGTAGGTAGTGCGATAATTGCCACAACACATGGATCCCATGATTGCTTTTTTTCTTAATTTAACATTTTCTAAATCTAGATATCTGAATTTAGGTTTTCATAGCTGACACTCTCTGTATGGGTAGGGGAAGAGGGCAACCAACACCATCAGCTGAAGACTTGAACAGAGGACATTTTTTTAAAGGCCCTCACTGCTAATCATTTCCACCAAAATTCACCATGGTTTGAAAGTGAAAATACAAATATACTTACATTTGTGTATATACATATACACATGCATATGCACATACATATACACATACATATGCATATGCATATACACATATACAGACGTACCACTTTGGTGGGGTCACATCATATTTAAGGAATTTTATATTATCGGGAGCTAAACATCTCACTTAAGCCTGACACTGCTCCCAAAGGACACCTCCTCCCTGGAAGCAGAGGGGAGCCATCTGAACAAGCTTGTTTGCACTTTCTAAGGACACAGCCCATCTTGCCGACGACCCACCAGGAGAGAACGGGGCACAAAGAAATCAATTTCACCTCTAGGCCCGTCAGCAACTGTCTTTGAGTTGCCGCCTTCTTGGAACTGGCACCAACAGGGAGCTTCTTAGGAGCAAACATGTTGCATCCCTGCCCTTTTCCTGACCTGATAAGAGAAATCAGAGGGTATTTCAGCCTCTTACTTAGAGCACTTGCAGCTGTATTATTTGAGAGCTGGCTTGGGCCCTCTGATATTAAGAGGCTAAAAGCGTCCCACTTGCGGGTGGACATGAAGGGGCCAGACGAGTGCTTGCTCAGGGCATTTTCCGGCTCCCCCTCACCCCGCTCCTGTCTTCCTGCCCTCTTCATGGGTTCTCCCCGCCCAGCCTCTGTGGCCAAAACTTCCGCCCAGCGGGGGTGCGGGCGTTCCTCGGTTCAGGTTAACTTGAATTTATTCAGGCGTATCTATTTCTTTTTTCAAGGCGGTGAGGAATCGCAAGCCCAGATATTTTGATACTATTAGAGATGCTATTTACTGAGCGCAATGACACCAGCTAGTGTGGTGGGAGGAGAAGATCAGTGTCCCAACTCAACAGCCAGACAATAGCAAAGTCAAGCTTCTTCTGCCTTTTGGTTCCCTTCAGATTTTCAGGGCTGTGGGTTGTCTGTCCACACAGGGGAGGGCCAGCTGCTGTACTCAGTCCACTGATTCAAATCCTGTCCCTTCCAGAAATACCCCCGTGGATGTAAAAGCAATGACCAGCTGTTCGGCCAACCACCTGGGCATCGCGGCCCAGCCAAGTAGGCATGCCCAGGTCACCACACTGCTCACGAGGCTTCTCAGACTTCGCTGTGCTTGGGAGTCACCTGTTGAAGTGCAGATTCTGAGTCAACAGGTCTGGGTGGGCCTGGGAATGTGCATTTCCAACACGTTTCCAGGTGATGCTGGTGCTGCCAGCCCCAGGAGGATGCTTCAGGCAGTCAGGCGAGGGCACTGGTCTCAGACAACGAGAGAAGAGGAAACGGGAGATGAGGCTAGGTCCCTGGGGACGATCCAGGCCAAGGTAGCCATCTGTCATTCAATGGTGAGCTTCTCTCTTCCATGGTTCTTACCGAACTGTGGTGAAATTATCTGCTTGTTTCATGCAAGGCCATGAAAAACCCTCCCGGCCCCAAGAACCTAGGAAATTACAGTCAAGAGCCAGTCACACTCACCTGTCTTCATCCCGCACAGACCTCCGGCCTACCCTGCCTGGCCCAGCCCGGCGCTCTTACCTGCGTCCCGTGTGGAGCCAGGCCTCCGAGGCCCTCAGGGTGGGTGGCTCAGGCTGAGTCCCGAGGTCAGCTGGGCCTTCACCTTCACCCCAGCTCTTCCACCAGCTGGACTTTCACCCTCACCCCAGCTCTCCCTCTGGTTCCCACACCGAGTTAATGAGATTCCCGGCTGGACGCCAGGTCCTGCCTCTGCCCTCGGACCCAGCGAGGACGCTGGCCTCTCTCTCTCACCTGTCAGCCCTGCAGCCCCGCTGCTGCGCTGAGAAGAGAAAAGCAGCAGCTCGGGCCCCGCTGCCGCGCAGACAGGCGAGCAGGTCAGTGAGCCTGTGGGAAGGGAGACGAGCCTTCCAGGGACATGAATTTTTCAGTCTGTGTGTTTGGATGTGTGGCAGCTTCCGGCTGTCAGGCTGGAGCGTGGGCCTGCCAGCCCCAGAGCAGAAGCACGGATCTGGATTTAGACTTAATTTAATTCCAAGTGAGACGCATCTGAGTGGGGACACTGAGAATAGAGTCGGTGGGCAGGCAGGCAGCCGGCTCTGACGCGGGCCCCCAGCCCCAGGCGCTGCCTTCCAGGGCCCCGCCGAATGCGTCTCCACTGCACGCAGCGGGAAGCTCGTCTATGCAGGATGAGAAAACTGCGAGTCAGGCAGCTTATGGTCAGTGTCACGCTCTTATTCTCATTTATTCAACAAGTGTGGATGAGAAGTGACTTCGCGTTGGGAAATCTTCTGCATCTTGGGGACACACTGGCCACCAAGCAGACACCGTCTCTGGCATGTGGGGTTATGTAGTCTAGTTGCAGTGATGAAAAATAATGTGAGACAAATAATTAAAATAATTCAAGTTGAGAAGAAAACCAGCATGGAGCTGAGAAGGAGGCTGCCGAGCAGCCTTTCTGAGGCAGGATGGGGCAGATGAGTAAAGGCTGAGCAGCGATAAGTCGTAAAAAGAATGGGGGTATACCAGGGAGAACATTCCTAGTGGTGAATGAAATGCACGGACTCTGAGGCAGCAATGACCTTGAGAAACTCAAGGACAGGGAAGAAGGTACATGCAGCTATTTAATCTGGTCAAGATGACAGTTCCTTGCAGACCACAGTGAATTTGGATTTAAAAACTTATTAAAGTGTGGGATTTTACCCCTGGTCTTCATGACTTCAAAACCTTGGTTTTTCCCGCTACAGCAATGGGCTGAAAAAATATATTTTCAAAGCAGTAGAACTCTTTTATTAAATGAAATCATAGAAAAGTCCTCCCTAACATGCAGAACAGAGAGATGTGTCCATCTGGTTAAGCAGGGATTGGGCACACATGTGCTGCTAACTTGGCCTCTTTCTCACTTTCTGTGACGAACTCTAAGACATCCCACCTTATGGTCTCTAGGCAGATTCATTCACTCACTCACTTGTATATATATTTATTCATTGGACAAATGCTTATCAAGTACATAGCATGTCTCGGCCACTGTTGAGCATCAAGGACAGAGACCTGCGTGAGACAGCCATCATCCTTGACTTCATGGGTCTGACAGTCCGGTGGAAAACATCCACATTGAGCCAGGAATCACAGGTGAATTCCAGAAAGTACAGGGCATTTGGAAAGATGGAATCAAGGTGTGAGACCAATGGATACGTGTCACCTCCTTCAAATTCATGTCTTCTCCCCCTTTTCTAACAGTGCCCAGGATTTCCCAGTCTTGTGATTTTGAAGGTGTTGATTCCCCCTCCGCTTACTCCAGAGTGAGCTGTTAGTGCTATAATCACGGTGATTGGAGTAGAAGAGATACATTAGGTAGGCAAGTTTGGTGGGCAAGAGGCAACCAGATTCACTTTGGAGATACTTGTTTAAAATATTGAGAGCTGAAACTTGTCTGTTTTTCTGGATTTGAACCTGGAAGTATTTAGCTATGGGAGCTTGCTAGGGGGGTGGGGGACTGAGGCAAGTGGATGGAATAAGGAAGTGGGATGGAGGAATTTGGGAGGCAGGGTTTCTGAGAGAGAGAGAAGTATGTGGAGGTAGAGGCAACCACACAGTATTGGTTTGCCAGTCTGTCCTGAGCCCAATGAATGAGGTGCTGGAGGGACTCAGAGAGAGGGGCCCAAGGGACAGAGGCACCCCAAGTGAGGGAAAGGACCAGGACCTCCCATTTATGCTTAGACCAATGATAATCATTTTACAATCCAAAGAAAAAGTCTGCTGTAAGTGGAATAGAAAAGTATGAGGAGAAGCTGAGACGTAGAGGGGCAGGAACTATGTTTCTGTGATATTGCTTATATGCTAGATCAAGCTTTACCTGAAGCTGACAAGATCTCTGGAATTTTTTGTAACATAATTTGCAAAAAACTTTAAATTACCCAGTGTGACTTGTATTTCTGTCATCTGCAGCCAAATCATTCAAAAAATTCCCTGATCTAGTTTGGAGAGTAAGTGCTTCTAAGGTGAGCCACTAAGAGTAAGAAAAAGCTACACAAATGAAGAAATCAGGGAAAAGGTATTTTGGGTGAAGAAAAAGGTAAGTTTATCCCTCCACTTCACATTTTAATGAGGGATCACTTTGCATCTTTTTTTTTCCCAGTATCTTACATTTTTCCAAAATGAGTTCTAAAAATTATGCTCCACTGAACTTGGCTGATATAATGAAAGCAAGGAAGAGCTCAATTTTCAGTTAGAAAGAGCTGCAAGTTTTCATGAAGTTTAAACGACATTAGAGATATAAAATGCTTGGCACATAGCATGTGCTCAGGAAAAAGCATTTGCTATTAACTAGCAGTTTTTGAAGAATGGATTTTTTTTTTTGAAGCTATAAATTAAAGGCACCTAAACGGACGTGGGTTGATTGGTGACTAAGGGATCAGAGTTAACAGATGCAGAATTGTGTGGATGATGAGGGTCCCAGATGGGCATCAAATGGATTTCAGAACCTTGAGCAGGGGGAGTGAGGCTGAGGCAAGTGGATGGGGGTGAGGAAGTGGAAAGGAAGAAAAAAGCGGGGAGGGTTTCTGAGAGAGAGAAGTACGTGGAGGTGAGGCAACCACATGGTATTAGCTGGCTGGTCTGTCCTGAGCCCCAAGGAATGAGGCAGATGGCTAAGAACTAGAAAGACTCAGAGAGACGGGCCCAAGGGACAGAGGCACCCCAAGTGAGGGAGAGGACATTGACCTCCTATTTCTGCTTGGAACAATGATTCTCAATTGGGGGCAATTCTACCCTCTAGAACATTTGGTTATTTGACTTGTTTTTTGTCATGAAAACATCTCAATTTATTTTTATTTTTAAATTATTATTATTATTTTTAGTGCTTTTATTGTTGACAGCGCTGTATATGAATCAGAGCTATGGGATCACCCCCTTCAGGTGTATGTTACCACTCCACACCCACCACCGAGGCACCCAGAGCTCGCCCCCATAGTCCATCGGGTCCCCCCTCCACTCTGCTCTCCCAGCCCCCTCTGGCACCCTCAATTCCACAGTCATATTTCCAGGGTTTGTTAGTGGTTTCGTTTTATCTGACTCTCTGTTTTGTTCTCTATATTCCACATACAAGTGACACCACCCAGTATGTCTTTCTCCTTTTGACTTAGCATCACCCCCTCCTGTTCCCTCATGTTGTCCCTGATAGAAAGAATGTTTTTTTTTTTTAATTTTACATTTTGATTGTTACCACAGGGAAGTGTGCATATAATGAGAGTCATGGGGTACCTCTATATCACACAGGGCAGCCCCCCAACAAAAGTTATCCACCCCCAAATGTTGATAGTGTTTGCAAAGCCCGGAGAGAACGTAACACAAGAGCTGCAGAGAGCAGCCTCTCCAGCAAGCAGTGGCTTTCAGTTTGCAGGGTGCTCTGATAAAGCGCCCCAGGCGAGGCACCCTTGCAGGACTTGGAAGCAGATGCCAAAAAGTTACCCAGTTAGAAGAACATGGGCTCCTTTCTCCTGAGTCCCGGTGGCCCCTTGTCTCCACAAGGCCTAGTGGGATGCCGTCTCCTGTCTTCCCAGTGGGCCACAGGCGTCTCGGTCCCTGCACGCAGACCCACTGGGGTGGACTCTGGCTCCACCAACTCTTTATTCACACATAGACAAGCTTGATCTTTGTTTAGACTGAGCTGCAAGAGCAGGTGGGCACTGGGCCCTCCGGTGCAGGCTCCACGTCAGCACACGCCAGCGCGAGTGAGCATCTTTTCATTTGTCTCGCGTCAGCCTGGCTTTCCCGTGTGCGTTCAGAAACAGGGCGAAGAGCCCTTGATGAAAAACTGGGTGGGGAGCTGTTCTCTGCAGAAGGTCCTACCAGTACACCAGGCACGCAGTGTTTCCTCCCGTCTGTGAGCCGCCCTCTGCAGAGGGTGGCGAGCCCAGCAGGTCACATGTTGGGGGTAAGGTCACAGCACAGGCGTAGTGCGCTAGTGGGTCCGTCCGGTCCCGCACGCAGCTCGTGGTTCACTGTGCCCTTTGGGTCCACCTCCCTTTTATCCGGAGAGACAAGGTTGTGCCTCCATCCTTTCCAATACCCACTGCGACGGGGCGGAGCTCCACTGCCCACATCCGCAGTGGCTCTCGCATTCACGGAACCAGGACGTTGTCAGTGCTGACGGCTGCACGCTGGCTCGGCGCTGCGCGGTGTTGGTTGACTTGATCCATCCTGCCAGATGGATTCCGTTATTAGCAACCATTTCGTGCCTGAAGAAAGTGAGGCACAGCGATTAAGCTACTTTGGCAACCAAAGTGGTAGAGACGGGCTCAAATACTATCTTCTTTGGATACCCAGGGTTCTGGGGGTGACATCTCCCCAGAACTGCCCACCCCATTCTGGTAAAACGTTTCTGGTAGATTCAGTGAGAAAGAAGCACATGAACCCCCCTGCCCTTGCCAGGAGGTACCCCATAAATGCCAGCGGCATGTGGCAGACGGGAGCAGCTGGTCATTTTTCCTCTTATACCTTCCTTTTTCTTCCTTACTCAGAAGGACTGGAGTCCTCAAGTTTATGCTTCTTGGAAACTCTAATTGCCCATTTTCAAAGATGGACATTTCCACCTCATATCCAGATGCCAGGCTGTTAGCGAGTATTGTTGCTTTGGGAGGGTTGCCTGTTAAGCAATTCTTGGAGTGTCCTCTCTCTTTCTGTGAATTTTAAATCACCATTTGGCGGCAGAGAGCAGGACTGGGCCTTGCCAGCCTCTCCAGGCCTGGGGTTCATTCCCCAGGTCTTCTGGGCCTCTGTCTGGCTGGTTCCAGCTTCACTCCTGCCCAGCATCCTGGAGCTCAGCCAGCCCGTCTCTCCAGGGGTCTGACTCATAGCACCGGATAGTCTCCCAGTCCAGCCTTTTATTTATCTGTCAAGAACCATATTTTATTAAGAGTTAAACCTATTTTTCCAACTAAATTTTACCTAAGACGGATGAAAGTCAAGCCTGAAGTGCATGCCCTGTTGAGCCTGATGCCATCCTCACCATCTGGCCTAACTCCACCCTGTCCTCCTTCCAGGGAGGAATCTCCTCGGTACTCAGCCGCACACGCTTCACAGCCACGGCTCAGGGTTCTCGGGCGTCCAGCTAACATGCCGCGCATAGCCTCGGCCACGCCAGTGTGTGTGTTTTTGGTGTGAAGGCCTCTGGCTCTGCTAAAATGACCTCCCCTTAACTGACTTTTCCTCTAGACTTGCTCTGGAAAGCTAGGCCTCCCCCAAATGCTCACCTAGGCCTCCTCAAGATGTCCAGAACATAGCCAATGCACGTCACCTTGGCATGTGGAGTTGAGGTCAGTCGAGGGCCTGCGGGCTTCCAGAGAAGCCATTCCCGTCATCTTTACTACCAAGAAGAATGGAGCTTACCCAAATTTAGGGTCAGCTCCAGAAATAACCTGTCGAGGGGAGAAGTCACCTATATATGGCAGACATCAAGTCATCTCTCCGGGTCAGATGAGCCCCCCTTTTCTTTCCTTGCCACCCAAGGCCCTGTTCATTAGCTCAAGAATAAAAACCCTGGGTCTGTGCCATGTATGCTGGAATTCACAGTCATGTACATTCTCCACATGCATGTAATTAAATTTGTTCTTTTTTTTCCCACCCATTAATGTGATGATAATTTGTTTGCTCATCTAGTCCAAGAAGAATATGGAGGGGTAGGGAAAACTCCCCACCAACCCTGGGTCTGGGGTCCTTCTACACTGTAACTCTAATCATGCCACACCCCAGTTCAAGATCCTCCCTCCCTCATCACTTCGCATTGACAGAGAGAGCCAGGCAGACTCCTCGGCAAAGACTCGAAGACCCTCTCGTCTGACCTGCACTTGACTCTCCAGCCTCATTTTGGCCACCTGTTCTACGTCCAGCTGGTCAGCCTTTAGCTGGACCTCCAATGGGCCGTGCTGGCACTGCCTCGGGCTCTGTGGAGCGCAGGTCTGGGCCAGGCACACCCTCCCCACCTGAGCTGTCACTGCCCCAGAAGTCGTCACCCGTGACCTTCCTCCGTGTTCTACTCACTGGAGAGTCTCTACTCTCTGCGTCCAGACCCCCCACGGGGATTCTCAGTCCCCCACCTGCTTTATTTTCCTTTTTGTTGCCTCCACTAAACTGTAATGTCTGTGAAAGCCACGGCCTTGGGCATCTTGGTCTCTTATCTGCTCCCTGCTCCTGAGATGGGGTATAAAGTGC
The DNA here is from genome assembly GCA_004024925.1 of Scalopus aquaticus. Classification (NCBI taxonomy): domain Eukaryota; kingdom Metazoa; phylum Chordata; class Mammalia; order Eulipotyphla; family Talpidae; genus Scalopus; species Scalopus aquaticus. Next base: position 74,203 of record PVIJ01003231.1, on the reverse strand, counting down.
TCATCGGGAATTTGCTGGACACTTCCCAGACAGCTGCTTGCCTTGGCCTCATCCAGTGATTTCCAGGCTCCCTCTCTTTGGCCAGGTCTGACTTGCCTTTACCGCGCCTCGTCTCTTTGTCTGCAGGTCCGCCATTGGCTTTTCCCTTCCTGGTCCCCACCTTCTGGCCATATTCCATGGCCTCTCCTTCGTGAGGGTGACCAGATGTCCGGGTCCGTGAGGAGCTGTCTTATCCAGTGTTCTAGTGCTTAGAGCTTAGTAGGTGCTCAGTGAATGTTAGAAGTGAATTGAAAAAAATAAAAGATCAGCTCCCAATCCCTAAAAGAGCACAGGGCCAACATCCCATGTGGTGGGACCGCAGCGCACCGTCTCCAGTGCGTACAGGAGCTGTTCTCGGCCTCCTGGGCCCTCATGGAATTGCTTTTTGGTGGTAACTTTGTATCAGAAACTCTACTGGTGACATTTAGGTTCTGACTCTGATTTCTGAGCCCGGGAGTGGGTTCCTCACATCACCTCTGCTGTGTCCTCCCCCACTCTCCTCTCAGCAGCCACGTCGCAGATGTTTCAAGATTTCTTGCCCCAGCTTCTCGCGAGAGGGGAGCCCATTTCAGCTCTTAGACAAATTTATTGCAGAGATTAGATGCTGTCAAACCTTCAATATCAGCTTCCATCTAAGCACAGGCTCAGGAATAAGAATGAAATTCAAGTTGTCTCTTTAGAAGCTTTTGCAGCGTCAGGAGCTGCTCCCTGCCCAGGAGGGTGATTCACAGGGACATGGCGAGAGGCCTGGACATTGAGTGACAAGCCGCATCTGCCACGTGACGTCAGATAGTGCAGGCAGGACATTCACGACAGGGAGGATGATGCTGTCACCCGTGTTTATAGATTGGGGGTCTTTGTCTTCAAAACTCCCTAACGGCAAAACCCTCTAGCTCCCACTTAAAATCAACAGTTTCATAAAGTGACAACACGATGATATAAATGAAGCTAAAGAGTATCTTTTTTAAAGTGGCAGAAATTTATAACATGCACATCAACTTTAGCTAAAAAAATAGAAAAAAATGACAAAATTTAATCATACATGGAAGATGGAATAGAAAGTTCACTTTAATAGGGTGTTTAAATGGAGTAAAATAATGTCAAAGCAAGTGTGAGAGTGAAAGGTTCTCAGGAGGAAGTGAGATGAAGCATAAAGTGAATTGACTTTGAGGCAAAGCAGGTGACACTCCCACTCATCCCCGTGGCAGAAGTCAGCTCTCATATTTCAACTCGCAGATGGGCCTGTGGCCCACATCTGGCTCATTCCAGTCAAATGTGGCCAGTGGGGTAAGAAGGACTACATCAGTGGTGCCAGTTTCTCACTTTCCCTGCATTCATCTTATTGCATTTCACTCACCAAAAGGGGGGACATCTGTTTCTCCATTCCTGCCATCGAAACTGACTTGTGATATATGTTGACCAATTAGACAAGGCGAAGTCACATGTGTCACTGTGCTGTAAGACCTGATGTGCTTTTGCTTACTCTCGTGCCTCTGCCAGCACCATGAGAACATGCCTGGGCTGGCCTGCTGGAGGCGGGGGTACATGGAACAGAACAGAGTCATCCCAGTTGACTGACCTTCAGACAAGTGAGCCAGACCACCCAAGATCAGCAGAGCCAAGGGCTGACCCCAGATGCATGAAGAATGCATGTATTTTTCCATGCCACTGGTGTTTCTGGCTTAATATTTTTGTGGGAGTAGATAACTGATACATTGTGTGGCCACATTTCAGCCAGTTGGGTTGGAGATTTAAACTGGAGAGTAAGCACTGAGGCATCTATTTTTCTCTTGGTCTTGCTGTGTTGGTAAGATATAAGCCTAGAAGAGCTGGAGGATTCCCTGTCAATTTAAGGGAAGTTGACCTGAGACAAAATCTAAGATGGAAGAATCAAAGTTAAAGCTATGCAGGGGGATGCCTGACAATGCCTTCGGAGCTCCTAGATCCAACTATACCTGAAGCAGCTATAACTGGGCTTTTCAGTTAGATGGAATCATAGTTTCTATTTTTGGCTAGAGTCAACTTAGGTTGCATTGTTGATCCTAGCAACAAGGAGAGCCCTAAACAGTGAGATAGCTGCAATTTAGATTCTTGTAAGGATTAATGAGATGTGAAATGCCCAGCTGGAAAAACTGGAAAGTCTTGGGAAACATTGTCATTTTCACTTAGCTCTAGGTAGTAAAAAGATCCACTGTTTTCTATCCTTCTTTGTACATTATGCTTTCTAGGGTGCCAGGACTGGGTAAGTACATTTTTCACCTCACTAAGTTCTAGAGAGGCAAACTTCTGCTTCCCCAGAAGACTTCCTGAGAGGAATGACAGTACCTGGAAATGGCATGACTCAATTCTTACTCAAGTTTAGTGACACAAGGACACAGCAGCTCTGAGAAGACACACCAGGTTGCTCCATGTGTCAATGGCTTAACTCACATAAGATGACAGAAGCAGCCATCTTAGAACTGACAGAGATAGCAAAGATGAACTGATGAGGATTCATGGTTTACCAAGGAGAAAACAGGGGAGGGCAGAACCGATAAAGCCTGACACTTGTGCAGTGGGAGAAACTAGGTGTTGGGGCCAGAGAGACAGCGTCTACCAGGTTATCTATGTAATAGCTCCCTCAGGCTAGTTGCACAATCTTCTGGGTCTCCATTTCCCCGACTGTGAAATGGGGGTATTAGGCCACTCAAGAATAGAAGTTGGTTGCTCACAACCAATATATGCATCTATTTCTCCCTCCAGGAGGTGATGTTTAACCTCCTCATCTTCCCTGACCGCCACCAAATGTGGACTTGTCTTAGTGACTTGTTTCCAATGATTAACATATGATAAAGAAAAAACTAGTAAGTGGATAGTGAGCAACCTAGGAAATACCACCTTAAGGAAGTGATGGGGTTAATGTCACCGGGAACGGCATGTGACTATATCCCGGTCCCTGATAGGATGTAAAGGGGTGTGAAGGGCCCACATCTCTGTGGTCTTCTTCCCCCAAACCCCAAACTGCCATCTGATCATGAGAAAAACATCAGCCAAACCCAGACTGGAGGACACTGTCCAAGACACCTGCTCAGTGTTGGGATAACTGTAAGGTTGCAAATAGCAATGAAAACCTGAGACGCTGTGACAGTTCAGAGGAGACGAGAGATGAACAACTAAAGCAACATAGTGCCCTGGCTTGGCCGCTATAGCAGAAGAAAGATATTATGGGGAAATAGGTGAACTGAACTGAAATTTACAGTTTGGTTCCTAGTCATGTGCCAGTGCTGGTTTTCTAGGTGTGACAAATTTGCCATGGCTATGTAAGATGTTAACAAAAGGGAGCCTGTGTGAGAACATTTGGCAATCTCCTGTACTATCTTTTAAACTATTATGCCCATCTAAAATTACTCCAACAGAAGAAGTATTTCATAAATATTTTAAAATAAAATATTAAAGTGGTTTCATTTAATTATAGGCATGAGTTCCATATTTTGTCTACAGGGGCTGGAATCCTCTGGATTTCCAGACTATATGACCTGGGGGATAAAGTAAAGAGCAGCGGGGCGTCTGCAGCAGCTCCAGGGGGACCTTCTCTGTTGTTCTGTGTCACAGCTGACACCCTCCGGAGGACTGGCTCCTGTGCTTCTCTGGGGAGGCCATGCAACCAGAATATGATGCTGGATGTTTACTCCCCTCCTTGGTCAGTTCTGATTGAATGACCACCACCAATAACGTTTTCACTTTCTTCCAGGAAGAAGATAGAGGTGTGAAGTCAGCTTCCACATCCGGTCTCTGGAATAGCCCTGATTTAAGGTACAACATAATTGAGTCACTCTGGGAGCCCAGGGCCAAGGCAACAACTTGTAGGATAGCTCGCAAACCTTCTTGACATTGTCTAATGTTGAGAGAGAGGGAGAGAGAGAGAGAGAGAGAGAGAGAGAGAGAGAGAGAGAGAGAGAGCGAGCGCTGGTGCGTGCACATGCTCAAGCATGGAAGGAAGGGAGGGAGGGAGGGAGGGAAGGAGGGAGGAAGGAAGGAAGGGAGGGGAGAAAGGAGGAAAGGAAGGAATATAGGAAGGATAGGAAGGGAGGGAGGGAGGAGGGAAGGAGGAAGAGTAGGAAGAGGATTTAAAAAGATGTTGGTGTCATACATAGACGTGAACAGTGAATAGCCACAATTCACATTTTATGGGCCACTGATAAAATGAACATCTGTGCGCGCACAACCTTTATGGGAAGCTGACTTTACCCGTGCCTCTGCTGCTCTGCGTTTCTTCTCTAAGTCCATCTGGCCCCTGTTCCCTGAAAAGTTTCTGCTTTGTGAATTCCATGTTATTACCTACTTATTTACTCGTTTGGTTGTTCACCTGTAATCTTACATTATGAAAATGATCGAATAGGCAGATCATCAGAAAGGATATTACAATTGAATACTGTGTACCTACTACAGGACTCAGTAGCTTTTGGTCTTATTTATTTATTTATTTTTTGACCTCATTTTTCTATTTGCTGAGCCATTATTTAAGGACTTTATTTTGTAAAACAGCCTGTCTGTGTACTGATACTGATATAATGGGGCTTATCAGCTTCATCCTCAATTTGTGGGCAATCTCATTCCATCAGCTCCCCCGGCTCCTCCGTGCCTCACCCACTCTAATTCTGGGCTGTTTTGAAGCAAATCCCAGGCATGATAAAATTTCATGTCCAAATAGTTCAGTGCCTATATTTCTAAAAGATAAAGGCTCTCTTTAAAATACAACCACGATGTCACTATCACACCTAAAATTATGAACATTTTCTGAATTTTACAAATCCCTAGTCATTGTTCAAATTACTCAATTCCTGCCCTCCCTGTCTCTTCTCTGTGTATTTACAGTTCCTGGCTTTGAATTGAGATTCAAAAAAATTCTCCACAGTGTATTTGGTGGTTTTTTTTTGTTTAAACTTTAAGTATTATAAAGTTTTATAGAACTTTGAGCAGTATAGTGAAAATTAAACTTAAAATAGTGTAAAAATTAACATTTACAGTTGATCCCAAAACTCTTTTAGAAATCATCTTTCTTTTTATATAACATCTCATCCCAATACCTATTTTGCTCAAATTCTTTCAAAAAACTGAGAAAGAAGGCATACTTCCAAATGCATTTTATGAGACAGCATCACACTAATTCCACAGTGTGTTTGGCTAATAATTGTTTCAGTCGTTGGATTTCTTCTCCCTGTTGTTAGCATCTTGTTTCTTGTTTTCCCCAGAGTAATTTATTGGTTGAAAAATCTAGGTCATTTCTCTTGTACTGTTTTCCACATTGTGGATTTTGCTGGGTCAGGTCTGTGGTGCCTTCTGACATGTTCTTCTTTCCCTCATACCTCCTACAAACTAGAATTTCACTCAGGAGGCAGGATCAGTTTTAAGTATGATTTCTGGTGGAAACATGTGTGAGGGGTGCTGATGGAGTTCGACCTGGGGAGCTGTCGCCTTTTGTGATAATAGATCTGGGGTTAAGTTATATGATGAACTCACTATAAAGTTCCCAGAAGCTTTGGCAGTGGCCAGCGATCATTCACGAGAGTTGGGTCGCATCATTCCCAAGTAAGTTCCCACATCGAATTGCTTATTCTTTAAATGCTTACAGCACGCAGTGTTGCCCTAAAGCCATTTTATTAAGTAGAGTAACAGCATTGAGTTACATATGAGTGCCACACAGTTCCTATTAAAAATCTCTCTCAATCATTCCCATTCTTTTGTTAATACCAAACATAAGCCCAAATCTACTTTTTTTTTACATTTTAGAATAGTTTATAGATTTGCAGGAAAATCTATTGTGAAGAGAGCTCTCATATTCATGCACATCTAGTTTCCCTTATCATTGCTGTTTTGCATTAGTCTGGTATAATTAATGAATGTGTCAATACATAATTATTAGCAAAAATCTAAAGTTTATTAAGAATTACTTGGTTTTTGCCTAATGTGTATCCAGGATCCTACATTATGGTTAGTCACCAAGTCTCTTTGGGTTCCTCTTAACTGGGACAATTCCCATTCAGCTTTTAATTTCCTTTGCATCTGGAATAACACATCTTCTATTGTCTTGTAAAATGTCCCACACTTTGACTTGTATTTCCTTGTGGTGGTCTTTAACTTGTTCCTATAAACTTTTGTATTTCCTAGAAATTGGAAATCAGAACTTAAGGCTCAATTCAATTGAGGTTCAATATTTAAACCTAGATGGTCCCGCAGGGGAAGCAATGTCCTGTCCATACTACCTCACCGTGGGGAAATACTAGGATGGAAAAGACAGGTCAAGGGAAGACTGGGTGGGTGGGTAAGAATGAGAAGACCATGACTGAAGTGGAAATAAAACCTCTCTTCCACGGTCATGTCAGATGACACATAGACCAAGCCAAAATGTGGGCCTCTACAAATTCACCCCATTCTAAACATGAGTTTTTATGGTTGGGAAGATTGTGTTGATTGTATTATTTTCCTGTCTTGTCTTAGACTGTGACTACATGAGATCATGGAACATTCATTTGGGCAGGATTCATGTCTCAAAAAATCTCAGGTACTTGAATCTTAAGTTTCTAGGGGAATTTGAATATCTCTATAAAACGTTTTGACATACCTTCGAAAGACTCTCAGACTTGATTTATGTTATTATTGCTTATTTTAAAAAGTAAATGGTACATTGTGTTACTCATAGAAACTACACATATGATGAAATCGCATAGAGTGACAAGCACACGAGTGAATGGGTACATGGAATGAACACGTCTATGGGTGGTACCCAAGCTGGCTTCCTGATTTTAGGAATACGAGAACACGAGGGAGGTAGAGGGAAATGTGTAAAGAGCCTTTCAGCACATTTCTGACATTTCCTTGCAACTTCCCACGAATCGATACCTAATCCCAATAAAAATTTTAGGGAAGTAATTGGAACAATTCATGTTTTAATTTTGTGGCCAGTTTAGGAAGACAAAGACAAGGAAGTGACTTAAGATTTCAGAAGGGAAGAGATGTAATTATCATTATTTGGAGGCGATGTAACTAGCTACTTAGAAAATGGTTAAAATATGTCTTGAACTAATTTAAGAGTTCAGAAGGTACAATATAAAAGATTAATAGACACTATTCACAATAATAGCAACCAAAACAAGTGGAAATATCTAGAAATATACTTGTCTACTGTTGTACGGGCTCTTCAAGAAGAAAACCACTTCATTTACTAAAAATGACATGAATAAAGCAAATCCAACAGGAGATGAAGGGCTATATTTTTTATTTAAAGTTGAAAAGGCAGCCCCAATTATCCTTGATTGTTACTATATAGGACCTTAGTGAGCACTTGGTGAAATCTGAATAAGATTTATATATATGTAATTTTGCATCAATGTAATTCTTAAAATTTTGTATTATGGTTATGTAAAAGGATGGCCCATTTTTTAAAGGAAATGCACATTGAAGTATTTAGAAAGTGTCTTGGTCTGTTCAGGCTGCTATAATAAAATACCATAAACTGTGTGGCTTATGAACAGCATATGTTTATTGCTCACAGTTCTGGAGGCTGGAAATCCAATATCAGGTGGCGGCTTGATTGAGTTCTAATAAACACCCATTTCAGAAATGCAGGCTAATAACTTCTCTTTGTATCCTGCCATGGTGAAAAGGACAAAAGATAGCCTCTGGCTTCTTTTTTTTTAAAAGATTTATTTATTTATGCATACAAGCTGGGTGTAGGCCAGAGGTATGGGGTGGTGAGAGGATTCACCAGAGACAGAATGGGAAGCAGAACAGGCAGATTGACTGAAGTACACTACTGAGGGGAGCAGTGGGCGAGGCAGGAGAGGTCTGCTGTGCCATGTGGGAAGCTCCCTGGCTAGGGATTGAACTCATGCTGCAGTGGCTCTGGATAGCTTCATAGGCTGAGACTTAACCCGTTGCGCCACCAGGGAGGCCCACCCTCTGGCTTCTTGTACAAGGGCATTAATCCCATGCATGAGGGCTCTACCTTCAGGACTTTTCAACTCCTAAAAGTCCTACCTCTTATTAACAGAACCTGGAATTTCAGCATGTGAATTTGGGGGGAGGGCACAGGCATTCAATGTAAAGCAGAAGGAATAGATTTCCTATTTGCAACTTTCTTTTAAACAGTTCAGACACGAATACTAAACAATAATAATGCATATCCGTATCAGTATATGTTTATGTTTATAGCTATATATTTAGAGACAATGAGAATTCTATTTGTGGAATCTGGTGAAGTGTATGCAGAGATTCTTTTTACAATGTTTATAACTTTTCTGTTACTTGGAATTATTTCACAGCAAAAAGCTCAAAAAATGTAGTCAACAGAAGAACAAGGGATAATATAACCTTATAGGGAGCAGCGAGGGAGAAGGAGATGGTGCAATGTGCATGCGTTAAATTGCATTTAATATCATGGAGACAATAAATATTTTCTAAGTATGGACATTAATAAATATAAGTGTCCATATCTCATTGTGCTATGGAGGGAATCATCAGAGGAAGTTATAACCTGTCAGCTTCAGAGGAAATCCATGGTCCTTGAACTTGGAATGCAGAGGCATGAGGTGGCATGTGTGATATTTTGTCTGCTCTGTTTTCTCCTTCATGCATTATGTTGATAAAAATTAGAATGTTGGTTGGCAAGCAAAGATTTAATTATTCAATGACTGGGTTCTGGTCTAAGTAACTAAACAAAAAGGCAGCACATTTGGGAAAAATTTAGAGAGACAGGTGTGGTGGTATATTTGGTCCCCTAAAAAATGCATCAAGATCAATATTTGGTCTTAAATATCTCAGACATCCCCTGTACCCAGAGGAGATCAGGTGAATGGCAGGATGCGCTGTGCCACAGATGCCACACTTCTGAGATGGGAGGGGATGTGCACACCTCCTAGCCAAGTCACCTGGTCAGACCTTGACCCCTGGCACCCTGTGAGGACAGGAGCGCAAGGCGGCCCTGCCGCAGCCACTCACCAGTGCTCCGACCTGGTAACTTGACGCTCTGAGTGTCTTGCCCAGAGCTGACTTGGTGCTTCTCTCCTCTTCTCTGCTCTCATGTCTTCTCTAAACAATTAATACTTTCCACACAAGTCTGAGTGTGCACTGCGCTGGTGAGATAGAGCCAGTTGAACAAAACAGATGTGGTCTTTCCTTTGGGGAACTCAGTTGCATGGAACAGACGAGCAATGCACACAATTAAATAAACGCATCATTTCGAAGGGTCAGAAGTGTGACAATGAAGAGGAACTTGCTACACCGAGAGGGGACATTAGCAGAGACTGGGTGTGAGGTGGTTTGGTTGTGTTTCAGCGACACTGGCCTCACTCTTGTTGCTGAATATCCAGAGTCAGGGCCAACCTCTGGTTGCACTTGCGGTCTCCTCTGTCCAGAATGTTCTCAGCCAGATCTCTGCATGATTCATTCCTCTATTTATTTCTGTGTTCAAAATTCACTTTCTCAGAGATGTTTTCTTTGAGCACACCGTTCAAAAATGGAAATAGTGAAGCATCTATGGAACTGGATCATAGAAGGCTATCAAGGTATCCTATGGGTGGTTAACACACAGAGAAGTCAAGAAACTTGCCCAAGGTAGCACAGCTTGTAAACAGAGAAACCAAGAGACAAGCCTCTCTTTGTTGGTATCAAGAGTCTCCACACACACAGAACATGTTCTGCTCCCTCCTGCTTTATTTTCTTTGATAACACTGAGTGCTTTACATGGCATGCATACCTGTGCATGTGTATGTGTGTGTATGCACATATGAATAAGCACACACATATGTTTTAGAAATTAATTACCCAATTGTTGAGACTCTATTATTTATTGGGCATCATCATAGGTATTATGGGTGTGATTTAACAAAGTTCCTGTCCCAAAATTTTCATTCTAGTTGCAGGAAATAGACACCAACTTAATTAGAATATAACTTCGGTGATAAGCTGCATGAAAGATGATAAAAACAGAACAAAGGTGATGGGTAGGGGGCCCGACGGGATAACATCAGAGCAGAGGCCTGGTGAAGGAGACACGGAGACCTTAGGAACAAGCTGTCTGAGTAGATACAACTGGCACTGCAAAGGCAGGGAGGTGGGCGAGCCTGGGGCGCATGAGGCAGAGCAGGGAGGTCAGTGTGTCTGGGCACAGGGGACAAGGGGCTGTGGGCACGAGAGGGGTGGGTGCTGAGCTTTGGAGCTGTGATAAGGACTTTTGAATTTGTTCTCATGAGATGGATAACTATATGAGGGAATTTAAAGTATTTTTAAAAAGCCAACTGTATTGAGATGTCACTTGCATAAATATTCCCATTTAAACATGCAATGCGATTAATTCTGACAAATGTATACACCTCTGTAACTACCTCTCAAGTGATTTCCATTACTCCAGAAATTTCCCTCCTGCCATGTTGCATTCAACCCCCATTCCCAGGCAGTGACAGATCTACTTCCTGTCACCATGGATGAGTTTGTGTTTTCTAGATCTTCAGATACATGAAATTATACAATATGTAGTTTCTTGGATCTGACTGCTTTTACTCAGCAAAATTATTTTGAGATTCAACTGTGTTGTGTATACCAGTGCTTTGTTTTTTTTTATTGCAAACAATTTTCATTATAAGGATGCACTGTAATTTGTTTTCCTGTTCATCTGTTGATAGGCATTTGGGCTCTTTCTAGCCATTATGAATAATGCTGCTATGAACTCTCATATTCAGGCCTTTTAATGAGCATATGTTTTCATTTCTTTGGGGTAAGCACCTAGGAGTGGAATTGCTGGGCCATATGGTATGTGTAGGCTTAATTCATATGAAATTGCCAAATTGTTTTCCAAAGTACTTTGGAAAACCAAAGCACTTTGGCAAACCAAATTCTCAAGCATGTTGCATACGGCAATGTAGAAATGTAAGAGAGTGTTGAGGTACCTGCTAACCTGGGGGACAAACATGGTCTGCCGAGACTGTGGGACATTGACTGCAGGACCAAGAATGGAAACAGGGAAGCACCTATGGACTTGGCTTGTAGGAGGCTAGTAAGCTATGCTACAGGTGTTAAATACACAGAGAGGTCTAGAAACTTGTTGAAGGTAGCACAGCTTGTAAGCAGAGAAACCAAGAGGTGAGCCCCTTCTTGTCAGTCTGAGAATCCATGTTGTGTCCACTAGACAGTATTGTCCCCTTACTCCTGTTGCAAATGTTTCAATAACACTGAGATGGTTACTGACTTAAGAAGGCCCTAATCTGTAGTATCTTGGTGTGCTGAACATGAATATAACCCTGAAAATTTTTTATTAGCTCTTGTTTTGAAGATGTTTCATATAATTCATTTTATGTTTCACCGTGTAAATTTATCCAGTAGGACTGCACAACATCCTAAATCAGCCTAGAATGATGTAATATTGCATTGCATTGCATAATACCATCATGCACACATCATCCAGAGTTGATTGCATCATTTTATGATGCAATGCAATATTACTGCCAGGAGGCTGCTTAAGGAAGCTGGCGTCAGCAGTGCACTCTATAAAGTCCTGTCAGAAAGGTTGAGCATTGAAAATATTTCAGACTTCGTGCGAGACAGCTTGAGCTACTGTTACATAGAACTGTTATTATCCATTTAGGCACAATACAGACAGTAATGCCTTGAAAGTGCGTTAATAGCATGGACAATTTCTGCTCTATTTGTGGGGAAGTGACATTTGCCAACCAGAAGAAAAGTATCACTTTTCAAGTGAAGAAGGCTTATCATCTTGACTTCAGATGCAAGGTTGGTGACCAAGACAAGTCTTGGGCCCCGCATATATGCTGTGCTCCATGTACAACACAGCTTTCACAGTGGTTCAGTGGCAAAAAACCATCAATGCCCTTTGCAGTCCCCATTGTGTGGAGAGAGCCAAGCAACCATGTAAAAGACTGTTACTTATGCTTGGTTCCTCCTCTTTCCAGTGGAATAACAAAGCAAAAGAAGTCGAGAATAGTCTACCCAAACATTCCATCTGCATTGAGACAAGTTCCACATGGTGAGGGATTTCCTATTCCAGAACCTCCAGCAGAATATTCTCTTGATTTATCTGTTGAGGACAAGAGTGAGCTGACCTGTTCTTCTCCTGTTCCATCAGCATGCAGTGATCCAGATTTTCACTGTGGTGCATCATCAGCCCCACACAGACTAACACAGGAAGAACTAAATGACCTGGTTCGTGATTTGGACTTATCCAAGAACAAGGCAGAATTGCTAGGATCAAGACTCCAACAATGGAATCTTCTAGAAGAAGAGGTCACAATTACTTTATATTGAAAGCGCCACCAGCAGTTGGGGCCTTTCTTCAAAAAGGAAAGTACTCTGGTATTCTGTTCCTATATTGAGGGCCTCATGAATGCTTTAGAAATCACGACGCACAAGAATGGAGACTATTTCTAGACTCTTGGAAACTGAGTCTTAAGGCTGTGCTTTTGCACAATGGAAACCGTCTCCCATCTGTTCAATTCCTGAACAGCTGTACAAGAGACAAGCGAAGAAATCTAAGAAGTAGTCTATGACTTGATTTTTTTACAGGTATTAACCGTAGGCCTATTACTATTGGTATGCATTTCATGATGTAAACATCAATTTATTGCAGATTACAAAAAAAAAACAAACAAACTAGAGCCAAAATTAGAATTTGTCATATTTGTGTTGAGTACCTACAAATTGATAGGAAATGACTAATTTTATTTCAGTAACATGACTTTTATAAAAGTTTGTTGACCAGTGTAATCAGATTAGAACATGTATGCTGAATTATATATATATATATATATGTATGTATGTATAATATATATATATATATATATATATATATATAATTTTTATCAATCTACATCACTATCATCATCTATCTACATATATAACCTTAGGCATTGCCTTATTTTAAATACACCAAAAAACTCCCCTAACTTTTTAGGAACACTTTGATCTCTCATGTGCCTTAAATCCAGGCAATGGGGAATTGTGTCCATTTCAAAAATGTTCATCATGTAGCTTTCTGGGCTCAAAGAAATAGTGGTGAAGTAACAATCCACCTGGAGGGAGAATCTCAATGTCGTTTCCCACATGGGGTCTGACTCATGACTCCTGCGCTTTTGGGGCCTTTGGTTGTCCCTGGCAGCAACCTCACCAATAGACTCCATTCGGCATTCTCATTTCCTATTTGCACTTGCAGTATTTGTCCCTAAACACAATCCATGAAGTAGCAGAGATAGTTCTGCATTCTCGCTATTTCCTTTTCCTTTGGGCCACACAGTTAGATTCCACTTTCCTGCCTTGTATTTGCTAGTTAGGGCCATGAGACTAAATCTGTACGTGGAAGGTGGGCAGAAGTGGTATTTGTCATGCTCTGACTTGTCCATAAAATCCTTCCACGCCATTATCCACACTTCCTTGTCTCAGAGGTCTGAGTCCTGAATGATTGAATGGAGCAAATTCTTCTACTTACCTATGTATCCTACAAAAAATCAACTGTGTTTAGCTGGTTAGATGTTGGAATTGCTCACTGCAGCAGTTTTTAGCTCTCTTTGAAGCTTTACTCATGATCTCTGGTCTGACCAAGATTTCAACTTCGTCTTTGTTTGCTCAGCATTGGCAGATGATGAGTATGACAAAGGTAGCACATTAAATATCCTTTTCAATCCTATTTACTGGTTCTATTTGCTTTGAAAGTGTTTCTTGCTTAAGAAAGGACCAAGAAATTAGTTTACTACCATTTACTGGGAAGGAACTCTGGATTGAGAATGATAAGGAAACTTACATTTTACTCCATATACTTTTGCATTTTTAAAATTTGGGTACATGTGTCAAGGACTATGATGGAGGAATATGGGTGCTTTGGTGGTGGGTGTGGTATGTTAACATCCATCTGAAGAGGTGTGAACCTCTGAATCATAGACAGTATTGTAAACCAACGTTGCCTCAATAAACACTGTTGGTGGGAATATTCAGCCCTTAGTTCAGCCTCTATGGAAAAAAATAAAGAGGCTCCTCAAATATTAAAAGTAGATACCACATGACACAGCAAATTCACTCCTCAATATTTATTCAAAGAATACAAAAACACTAATTCAAAGAAATATTTGCACTCCAGTGTTCCTTGCAGCATTATTTACAACAACCAAGTCATAAAACAACCCAAGTGCCCAATGGTAGATGAGTGGAAAAAGAAGATGGTGCACATATACACAATGGAATACTACTCATCTATTAAAAAGATGACATCTTGCCATTTGCAACAGTGAGGATGGAACTGGAATGGGTAACTGCTAAGTCAGAATGAGAAAGACAAATACTGGGTGATTTCACTCAGATGCAGGATACAGAGAAACAAAACAAAGGAACTGATAAAATTAAATAAACAAGAACCCCCATAAATATGACTGCAGAATTAAGGCTATTAGAGGGGGAGTTAGGGGGGCCCAAAGGTCTATGGTAAAAGATTAGGAGTACTTTGGTGGTCAGTGTGGTATGGAAACATACATCTGAATGCGTGTGAATCTATTCTTCTAAATCATATACAGAATTATATACCAGCATTATTTCAATTAAAAAAATAGAAAGCACGTGCAAATTCATTTCAAAAAATACAGTTTTTTGCAAGTGCAGTTATCAGTGTCAATCCATTACAGTTTCAGCCTTTTCTGGGACAAGGACCAAGTACCAAGATACCCGTGGCATCTTAGAATCCCATCATCTTAGACTCCCATCAGACATGATGAAGCATGTAGCTCTGCACAGCAGTTAGCGATGCAGCTCCAGAAATAGACAGACATGGATTAAAATCCTGCTGCTAATAAAAACTGTCTGTGCGGGAGCATACTTCTCCATTTCTCCAGGTCTTCATGATGATACACCATGTTAGAATTGTTGGAAGGACTGCCTGAGCCAGCCAACCTGCTTCCGCGCAGTGCCCAACATGGAGTAACCTCTCAATAAATGTTAGCTTTTGCAATTAGGCATTGAGTAAATGTTTTTGAATACCTGCTGGACTGAACAGCCGGGTCCTGTTCAAAGTAAAACAAAAAATATAGAACCCACAGACATGCACACATCCTGAATTAATGCTGTCGAGGTTAGTTTGTCTGAATTTATTTTGACTGTAATACAATCAGGGAACCACAGAACACTGCACTACAGAGGTCTCTGCCTTCCTCTGTCCTTTTCATCCTATTTGGCATTTATTGATAGCCATTTAGAAAGAATGTTTATTTCCTATGTGTAATTGCATTTTCAGAAAGAGTGAGCAAGGAGGGGGAGTGGTAGCATGATGAGGAAATTTTATTAAGGGATTATGTAATGTTATTGATACATTGTACCAAGAGTCAAGGAAATGTGCCAATCAATAGTTGCCCACATCAATGTTTAATCTACTTTTAGTCTATTGCTGGTGTATTTAATTAGCTTGTGATTTGGAAAATTGCATGGAGTATACAAGGCAATGAATGTTCTGAAACTAAAGACAGAAGTGATTATTTTGCTTCCAGCATCTTATGAAAAAGAATGGCTGGTAAATGTAGTGATGTTGGACAGAGAGCTTAAAACAAACAAGATGATGGTGAGAAAATTGTAGGGAAAGCTGCTCTGGGATTCACACTTACCCAGAGATATTTCTGTCCCTATTAAATATTACACCCATTCTACAGGGTGGGTTGCTGCTATCACTTTGTAAATGAAGAAATAAATGGCTTTGGAATTTTAAGCAGTGTGATCTGAACTTCATTTTTAGATCACTGCTGCCAAATGAATCAGTCCCTTCTACTTTGGTATGTCAAGTGGTTAACTTGGATACCTGGAGAGATTTCTTGACCTCTGCTCCCCCTGGGGGGATAGGGGTGGGAGAAGTGCTAAGAAAGTCATTTTGTAACTAGTGGCAAAGTGATAGGCAGGATGGTAACATCCCAAAGACACCCACATCCTAATCTCTAGAGTCTGTGTGTATGTTACCTGGCAAAAGGGAATTAAAACTGGAATTACTAATCTACTGATCTTGAGATGGGGAGATTATCCTGGCAGGTGTGATATAATTACAAGGGTCCTGTGTGGTAGAATTTGGAGGCGGAAGAGATGGCTATATGAGAAGGGCTTTGCCTGAGTTTTCTGACTTTGAAGATGGAGGAAGGAACCACAAGCCAAGGAATGTGAGCAGCCTCCAGGAGCTGAACAAGGCAAGGAAACATGTTTTTTTCCGAGAGTCTCAAGAAGGAGCACAGCCCTGCTGACACTCTGTGGTTTTTATACCACTAAGGTCATGTCATACTTCTAACTTCTGAACTGTCTTCTATAAATTGGTGATTTTTTAGGCTACTAAATTTTGGTAATTTGTTGCAGCAATAGAAGATTATATAGGCAATCTTTTTTACGCAACATTTTATTTGTCTTTGCATTTAAATATAGTCTTTACACAGTCTTGGCCATCTCTTGTCCTAGTCTAGGTAGGCAACTGTGAGATAAAAGGCAAACAATGCAAACCTCTGGTGCTTGTTTCTGCTTTCTGCTTCTCATAGAAAGTACGGCCCAAAATGTAGTCATGCCTGGAAGACGGTCTGCCCAGCTCTCTCTGATTTTCTGCAAAGGTACATTATCTGCCTTTATGTCTACTGTCCACCATGGATGCTCAGCTAATGGCATCATTTGGACCGAGGCTGGGGGGAACCTGAAGACAGAAGGCAATGGTGACAGACCCAAACTACATATTCCAGCTGGCTTATCCAGTGACCCAGTCCAGCCTAGGTGGGCAGGAGGCTGTGCCATCGAGCTTTGTGTAATTGTACTCTGTGGCATTCACACAGGACGACGTCGCCTGCAATGCATTTCCCTGAGTGGATCCCCTGTCATGAAGTGGTGTGTGTTTGTATTTTGTGAGACTGGAACCTCCATCGCCACCTGTCCAAATCCAACCTGTTCTCCAAGACCGAACGGGACTGCCACCGCCTCTAGGAAGCTTTCCTTACATCTCTGAATCAAATGTGACTTCACTCCCCTGTCAACCACTCTCTACCCCCACACTTTATACTGGCCTTCAAACACCACCAATCAAGGGAAAATAATGTCCCCTAGTGGTTAGAACAAAAACTAAAAGCCACAGGCTTTGTCTGGAGCTGACATCCAGCCCTGATACTCACTACCTGTGAGTTCTTGGGAAAGTTAATGTCTCTAGGCCTTGGTTTCCTCATCTGTAAAAGGAGGAGTAGGATGTAATAAGAATAGCATGATAAAATGCATAGAAAGTTGAGTCCCCAGCTTGCAGGAGAGGCTTAGCCATTGTCAGTCATTACATCAAGCATTATTATTTAAGCAACTTGAAAACAGAACCCAAGCCTTCTTGTTTGCTCCCTACCCACAGTGCCTGATACATACTTAGCATCAGACAAAAATATTCTTAAAGAATGTCTACAGCAGGGTCTGGCTCTTACTTGAGAACCCCAGCTGCCGGGTGGGGCATGGCTGTGTGCCCTGTCTCCCTGTACCTCCCTTCACCCCTGAACATTCTTTCTGTCCTTCTCCAGGTGCCCCTCTTGCTGCTGCGGGACTGTGAGACTCTGAAGCAATTGGTTCCATCATCGTGGAGAATTACCTTGTTCTCGCTCTGTTTGTCAGCTAGAAGGATTGCTGTGGGGGGAAGGGGGAAGACCGCTCTTTCGGAGATTTCCATTTTCCCCTTGCGTACTCACTGCGCACCACCCCTCCTCCCAGGCTCATCCATCAACCGCCCTGAGCTTGTCTACGTAATCTCTCCCTCTTTCTGTTACCTTTGCTTGTGCTTGTTTCCTTTGAGACAGACACCGTGGGGGTGGCGGAGAAGATGCACAGCCTGGTTTACTTTGGCGGCAGAAATCTGTGACTCTTCAGGAACGAGGCTTCCTGGCATTCATGGTTCTCTGTGGCTGAAATATGGTCCTGGGGAGCTCGGGAACGGCCCCAACCTCTTTTCCCGATAGAACTGAGCCATCTTTTTCCTAGTTGCTGCCTGCCACCGTGCTGAAAGGTTAATCTGTTCCTCTTCTCAACTAGTGCATTTATCATAGAGAAGTGGTCTGTTGTGGAAAATATTGATCAAAGTCCTGCCAGGTCCTCTGCTGGGTTGAAATTGAGTGTTGCAGTCAATCAATGGCCTGGCATTTGGTGGTGTGGGGAGAAGTGTGGCCTCTGTGTGTGGTGAGGCTGATGGATGGTGGGCGGCGCCAGGAGGGGCTCTTTCTTCCTTCCAGCTACCTCTGCTGGCTGTTAAACCAGGTGAAATCAGTGTTGCTGGACTGGGGTTGGGGCTCTGATAGGTGACCTGGGGCGATTCAAGGTCCACACACATGGAGCCAGGCTCTGTCTGTTGACATGAGAGGGAAGGTTTTAATAGCTAAACTGGTCAGAGGCTGTTGGAATAACTTCTTGATGTACAATTGTCACTCAGGAAATGAAATTCAGTTGAGATAACAGAAATGGGGTTAACTCCCTGCAATTAAGGTTTTATTTCCAGAAATCCTGATGACCTTCCTGCACAATTTATGCCCTAATTTAGTATTACTCTGGATGCCTATCAGTAACTTGAATCTCTCCTTCCTGCCCTTCTTCCCTTCCTTCTTTCTTCTTGTCCAACTGCTGCCTAAAATTCTTGCCACCAAGTAGCTGCCATCTGCCAGTCACTTTACTAAACATTAGGAATAAAGGAAATGACATATTATATGCATTCCCTCCCCTCATGTCACTTCCATTCCTGGGGGACTGAGCATTTCTTCAGCAGGAAATTGTTTTACAATTTGGCTATCTCTAGTTGAAGGATAACCAACATCACACCACTCAGAAGGAAAGGTGTCATCTGCTTAGAGCAAGTAGCATGGCTAAGAGGGCTTCAAGGAGGAGGTGGCTTTTGAAAGATGCCTTAAAGAAGGACAAGGGATGTTACCACCATGGGATAGAGATTGGAGTGTGAATGTAGAAGGAATCATGTAGGCAAAGAGGCCAAATAATGATTAGTGGGGCATGTGTCAAAACCTTGGGTCAGAGAGGGAAACAAAACTATTTTATGAAGATCTATATAATCAGCTAAGGAGGTTGTTGTGAGAAGGTTATTGGGGTGGGGCGGGGGGTTAGAAATAATTTCCCCTATACTCTTTCTATGTTCTTTGCTGAGATATGCTCTATAATAAAAGACAAATCAACAGAAGAAAAACAAACAAAAGTTTAATAATATGTAATAACTCCTGTATACATGGGCGAGAACCAGGAAAACTGAAATGGCCCATGACTTCACCTCAAATACTATCTTCAGATAAAGATAGAGTGTGTCAGTTGTGGGAGGTTATCAGGACAGGCAGAGTAATGCAGGGTATGTTTGTTGTGCAAATCTAAGTCCCTACCTTTTCCATATCAAAGTTTGTAGAGATTTGGTCATCCTTCCCTTCTAGGGAGGTGAGGAAGACACCCTTACAAATGGCGATTTCCCACGTAAATGTAAATGTTTCTTACAAAAGGGTAACTTCTACTCAGTTTTCAGCCCTTTTCCTGTGTCTGAAGTTGTTTTTTTTTTTTTAAATAACCACGCCAAAATAATCTTTATGCCATTGAAGCATATTTTAGGGTGGCAAATTCTGTTCCCCTAAGAAGCAAATGGGATAATGTGAGTGAAGGACTTAACACAATGCTTGCCATGAAGTAGGTACTTGAAATGTTTTACTTCCTGTAATAACTGGGAATATTGCTCGTAAGTGACAGAAAATCATCTGTATCAGTTAGCTTCTCAACTAGAAGCAGATGGAATGCTCAATTTGGGTAATATGAGTAAAGTTTTAAAAAGGAACTATTTGAAAAAGTGTGAAGCAGCTGTAAAGGAAACCACAAGGAATAGGACAGCACTCCAGGGACTAGAAACAGTGGAGCATCATTACTATCTTTAGGCCTGAAGTGTCAAGAGAAAGGAGCTGTTCTCAGATGAGAGAGGGATAGAAAGGGAGGAAGAGGGAGAGGGGGAGGAGGAGGAGGAGAGGAAGAGGGAAAAGGGAAGAAGGAGGACGGGGGTAGGGGACAAGAAGGAGGGGGAGGAGGAGGGAGAGGAGGTGGGGGAGGAAGAAAAGAAGGAGGTGAACAAGAGGAGAAGAAAAGAGAGGAGAGAAGAGAAGAGGGGAGAAGAGGGGAGAGGAAGAAAGTAGAGGAGAGGAGAAGAGAAGAGAGGAGAGGGGAGGGGAGGGGAGGGGAGAAAGAAGAGAAGAATCAGTGAAGAGGGAAACGTGTTATCTCTGGTGCAAATTAACCACCCACTATCAGGGATACCACAGCAGAGAGTCAGGGAATAAACGCCAGACGTCACTCCCCTGCTGCCCTGCAATTCCCTACTTACATGCTCTGTTGGTCAGAGGCTACTGGAAGCCAGAAGCCTTAGAGATGGTAATGAAGTTGTGGACATACAACTTCCGGGTACCACCCCACAACTTCCGGCTACCACCCCACACAAGTAAGCAAGAGAGCAAAGCCATCTGCATAAACTTGAATTATGAATATGCTCCAAACTGTAGCCTATCCAGGAATTGGCTGTCTGAAGGTGAAACCAGTTTTCTCACACCCACTGTTGATCAAGGGGCCAGATAAAGATGTAACAATGGGGACCCAGCCCTTGCATCTCCGCAGTGCAGTGCGTTCTTTAGAAAGGAAGAGACTAAATCCTGATTGTCTTCCTCTAACATCAGTGTATCTTTAGGTTAGGACAATTTAGAACTAGAATCTCCTCCTATCAAGATTATATTCTCAATGTCAGAGATTCACTGTTCCTACCTAAGTAAATTCAAGCTTGTGTTGACTGGGATAGCTCTCACAGAGCAAAATTTGCTTCCGGCTTAGAATCCTCACTTTGATTCTCTAATAAACTCTTTGTCTAACTATTATTGAGACTATTTCCAGTTAACAAAGTCCTCATAGGTCATCTTCCCAGGGCAGTGGCCGAATCGGAGTAAGGAGGTGTGTGGGTCCAAATGGCAAACAAGATGGGCCAGCTCAAGTTGAATTCAGTATGTTATTTCATCAGCTGGGGTGGGACGTGAGCTAGCTTCAGGCAATACTGATTCCAGAGCCCTCTTAATCCTGACTTCCTAGGCGATAGCTACATTTTCAGACTCTCTAAAATGACCAGATGCCTCAGAACTAAACTTCTAGCTTAGCAACCCAAGTGGAGAGAGGAGGTTTCTTTCCCAGAAGTTCCAACAACAGTCCAGGCTTGAGTTGCTCCCTACTTCCATCAAATCTCACTTAAATACTACTTCCATTTGAACCTCAGTTTCCTCCTCTTTAAGGTGGGGAGAGCAATTCCCACTTAACACAGTGATGGGAAGAGAGAGTATAGAATAATGGTCAAAGTCATGAACTTTGGAACGACACTGCTTAGACTTAAATCTCAGGTCATCCACCTGTGTCTTAACCCCCCCCTTAGCTGGACTTCCCATATCTGTGAGATAAGAATGAGAATAGAACTTCATAAGCAGATCAGGTAAAACGATATATGAGAATTCTTAGCAGATTATCTGAAACCTAGTATTTGATAAATGTTAGTGTTTTTGTTGTAATTATTATTATTCATGCTTTGACTCTGTTTGGGTGACTATATGTTTGTGTGTGTGTGTATTCATACACACACACACACACACACACACACACACACACACACACACACAATTTCCCTTTTGACTTTCCAGAGAAATGATCCTTCCAGCTACCCTGTAAGAAATTCTCTCTTCTGCTCTGTGGACAGTGGTTGCCAGATGTAGATTTCTCAACTCTCTCACGGGGAGAATAAAGATGTTGATTTGCTTTGCTTCTCATTCCAACCGTTTTGATGAACTTATTTCCTATTGATTTCAACTCTCCCATATCGCTAAGAAGAATATGCCCTACTAGTTGGTTTCTCTTGCCCTACAGAGGCCAGGTGGTGATACCTACTGGTCACCCCACTGTGCCCAGATTTTTGGGTTCACTGTTGGGGCTGCATCTGGAGGGGTGCGATCCCTGGACCGTGTGATGGGCATGTTAATATCATATCATTGGGGAGGGGGATACGGACTCCCCAGCTCAGCCTCTCACACTCTAATGCTCTTCCTTTCCTTCAGAAATGTGCATGCTGGGAAGAAGGGGAAAATATTCTTTTTATATTTTCTTTGGCTTTGTGAAAGAACCAATTGTCCATGAAATCAAATAAAGGTGAAATACATATTAAAATACCGTGGGCCTGCTCAAATCAGTTAGATGAAAAAACAAAGCTCCCAAGTAATGCCAGTCTATGCCTCTGAGATTTATAATCATATTACATTGCTTGTAGTCTGGTAACAACAACAACAACAAAAAATAAGTGTGTGAGTTTAAAATATGATTCCAGGCAGCATGTATAGTGTAAAAAACCCTCAACCAGAAATCAGGTGGCCAGATTCCAGTGTCCATCCATCACACTCCTTGCTGGGAGTGCACACCCAGCCCGACACTCAGTTCTCTCATTCATCGGATGAAGGGGAGGGAAGGGGAGGGAATCAGACCCACTCGAGAGACCACCCAACCCTGCCTGCCTTTTGTTTGTTATTACATTTGGCTGTCGGTTGTTTTGGTTGCTATTATATTTGGTTGTTGAAAATGTTCAGTAGGTTTTTTCTCTCTTGAAAACTGAACTGTCAGGTGACAGCTTTGCAAGCTCACCTCATTTCTACCTCCTTTGGATCCCAGTGCCTCTTAGTTGCAATGAGATGTTGACTCACCACCAACACTCTGACCCGGGCTTATTTACACGTGTACGGGTAGAGCGGATGTCCTTTCCAGCCTCTGCTCCAGCAGGCGTGCAGGGCCAACCTTCACCTGGTTGTCAGGGATGAAGTGCATCAACCCCCGAAGGTGGGGAAAGGTGACTCTAGACAGAGCCGAGTCAGGTGTGGAGTGACTCAGAGAGCAGAGGGGTGTCATCCTTGCTGGTGGTCAGTAGGTCACTGAGTGCTCTGACAATGACAGGTCCTGACCTGTGTTTTCAGCGAGGCTACCCCAGTGGACACTGGAGTGGGGATGATGACTCAGTCCTACTGGGTCCTTGCTCCTGGGCCACTTCTCCCTCAGAAGGGTGGCACAGGCACAGCATGTTGATTTCTTCTTCTCCTGGGAATCCGCCAAGTCATGGTTTCCCTCCCCCACCCCCCAGCCCTACTTACCTCTTCCCCTGAATTAGTGCCTATTGCTGCTGCAAGAAATTTATTGGCAATACAAGTGTTAGTTTATTTTCTTACAATTTTGCAGGTCAGAAGTCTGAAATGGCCCCTACTGGGCTAAAATCAAGGTGCAACAGGGTTGAAGTCCTTCTGAAGACTTTAGGGGGGAATCCTTTCCCCAGGTTTATTTTAAGTGCTAGAGGCCACCATCTTCCTTGGCCCACGGCCCCTCCCTCCATCTTCAAAGCCTACAATCACATCACTCAGACTTCTGCTTCGATCATCATGTCATCTCTGACTTTCCATTTCTTTCTCATAAGGACCCTTGTGATGCATTGAACTCATCCAGATAAATCAGAATAACCTCTCATTCCTAGGTCCTTAAATGAATCACATCTGCAAAGCCCCTTTTGTCATGTAAGGTGACATATGGAATAAGGATGTGGGCATCTTGGTGAGGGATGGAGGTGCTGTTATTCTGCCTAAGATACTACCCCCCAAACAGTCTTTTCTCTTTATCCCCTCTCCTCAGCCTTGGAATCGTCTACTATTCTTAGAGATTTGTAGTAAGAGAGATTTTTCAGACCTTGTTTTCTTCCAAAAGCACCAGGGCTATGACTTTTGATATTCCAAAAGCATTTTTCTTTGCTTTTTCTGCTCAAAACCCTTCCCTGAGGCTATTGATGTCTCATGGTCTGAGTTGAAAAGAATGACAGGCCATGGGGCAAAAACAAAAAACAAAAAACAACAAAACAAAAAACAGCCAAGCAAGGACAGAAAAGCTGTTGATAAATGCGTCACCATATTACCCCAATAAGGGAACATCCATCAGTCTGTGACTCCGCCACTGGGCTCGTGAAGTTCATGTTGATAGTTCTTACAGGTGTCCTGGGAGCTAAAGTCACAGTCATTCAATCATTCTTTTATTTACAAAGACTTTTGAATATGTACAAAATTAGGGGCATTGTCTCAGGTTGAGAAGAAATGCCTTTGTACAATTCAAAGGACGCTGACTGACACACCTACCAGGGTAGCTGGGGCAGGAGGGGGAGGGCAGGTGTTGTGGACCCATTGAGGACCCTCCCGCACTGCTGTAAAGAGTGTGCCTTTGCACAACCACTAAAGAAAACTACTAATCAAGGTCAACTGAAATGGACAGATGCGTACCCCATGACCTGCCATTTTCGGAGAAATAGACACATCAGCATGAAAAACACGTGCAGAAATGTCCCTTGCAGCACCATTCATAGTGGCCCCAACTGAATGGGACCCGAATGCCTGTCACACTGCAGTGGATGAAATATGCTCTATGGTTACCCAGTGGATACCCTGGGTCATCTGTCTCAGTCCTGTTCTGCTGCTGTAACAAAACACCACCGACTGGTTGGCTTAAATAACAAACATGTATTCTCACAGTTCTAGAGAACGTGAAATCCAAGATAAAGGCCCCATCATGTTCTGTTCTGGTAAGAGTTCATTTCCTGATTCACAGACACCATCTTCTCTCCATTTACATGGTGGAACAAGGATTCGAGAGCTCCCTGGGGTCTCTTTGCTTTTTAAACATCCTTGTTTGTTTTTATACAATACAGGATTTTTCCCCTCAGTCACATTTCTAAGGGCACTGATCCCACTCATGAAAATTCTACTAATACAATCTGACTCCTCTCCAGAAGTCCCATCAAGTCCCACCCAGAAGCGCACTGGGGTTAGGGTTTCCATGTATGAGTGTGAGGGGGACACACTCAGTCCATAACATTCCCCATAACAAGAGGGAATGAATGAAATACAAAACCCACAAAAAAAAAAAAAATCAATGCATCTCATAAAGAATCATGTGAAGGAAAGTACTCCAAAAGAGGACAAAATCTCTGATCCCATTTATACCAAGTTCAAGAGCAGCGGAAAACAGCTCCCTGCACCTCTCCACTGACAGGTGAGGCCTTGTTTGTCTCCCTGAGTCAGGAAGGACCTGTGACCACGGAGACAGCGAGACTACGTGGCCTGCAGGCTGGACAAGCAGGTGACACAGATTCAGCCTGACGCTCCCCCGTGATACAGGTCCGGGGAACCCCGAACCACCACGAAGGAGGGATGCTCTGAGATGCTGGACTGGGGAGGCCATGTGGAAAGAAGATGTCAGAGGGCCTCCGCCCAGGCCCCCAAGAATGAGGGAACCTCAGGGTGGCCCCATCCCAGGCCCCTGAGACTGAGGCTGAGAGGAGCAGGCATCAGCCAGATGGCAGAGGTGTGAGCACAGGGAGCCACATGGCAAGCAGCCCTCAGACCTGTGCTGCTGCGTTAGAAATGAAGAGACTGGCTGAGGTAAGGGGCCAAGGAGGGTCTGTGTCTCCACCTGGATGCTGGTCACACACCTGTGTTCAGTTACTTTCAAATATGCTACCTTCACGGGCCTCCCTGGTGGCACAGCGGGTAAGCGCAACGCTGTGGAGCTGTCCATGAGCTACTGCAGCATGAGTTCGATGCCCAGCGGGAAGATTCCCACATGGCGCAGCGACCTCTCCTACGTCGCCCGCTGCTCCCCACAGCAGTGTATTTCAGTCAGTCTGCCTGTTCTGCTCCCCACTCTGTCTCAGGTGAGCCCTCTCACCATCTGCCACCTTTGGCATGCACCCCAGCTTGTATGCAAAAATAAATAAATCTTAAAAAAAAACCAAATCTTTAAAAAACAATTGTTACCTTCACATGCTTCTGTTTTAGAGATGATAAATGAGGCTCAAAGAAGTTAAGTGACTTTCCCCAAATCACACAACTGATGTCAGGTCAGCAGATTTAAAACTTAACTCTTTCCAACTAATTGTATGTATTAGAGTGTCTCAGTCGTGGCTCAGCATGATTACACTGTGTGCCAAATAACCCTATGCTGGTGTGGGTGGGGTCCCCTGGCATGGCAGGGTGTGTGTCAGGCTTTCTGGCTGCTATGGCATCACTAGATGCCAGGAGCATCTGTAGGGTAAATGAAGATGATCAGGGTTTTACGCCATTGGCCTCTGGCTATCACCTGTGGTCTTGATTTTGTTAACATAGAGGGAGCAGGGATGTGGGACACACGTGCCTGATTGTGGACCCCTAAGCACGTCTGTGTGCCCATTGCAAGTGTGCACACCTGTGCCTGGAGTCCAGGTCTACAAGGGCAGCATTACTCAGCGACGGCTGCGGCCGGACAGCTGCGAGAGGGTGAGGGCGAGGCCACGAGAGAACGCCAGAGAAAAGCGTGGCTAGAGACTCGCAGGGGGCTCAAATTGTTGTCTCCTTGCTGCATGGTTTCCCCTGATCACCATTAAAACCTGTGAAAATGGTGTCAAGGGCTCCCAAATTCTCCTTCAAATTGCTAGAACCAATGGTGAATCTATCCTGCCTGGGATTGGTTGCAAAACAGCACCCTTCCCCCACCCCAAGTTAGGACAACCAAAAATATCTGCAGATGCTGCCAAACATGCCTTGAGTCACCTCTTTGAGAACTGCTGTCACAGCAATGAGAGCCACCAGGCTTCACCCCTTACCAGTGGTGGGGCTTTTGGGTGACCATTTACCGGAGCCCTAGTACCCCCATCTGTAAAACGTGGACCCCCAAAATGATGTAGGATGTGCCCGTGCCTGCGTCCATCATCAACACAAGGTGTTCTGCTGGGTTCTTGAACTGCTTCATCAATGGCAGCTGAGTTAGTCTCTCATCAACCTGGATGTGATTTTACAGAGGAGGTTTGGGGGAGGAAATTAAAGGCACACGAAGTTACAAATGAGGCCAGACATTCGAGGCGCTCCTGTTCCCTAATTAGTGCTCGCCACTGACAGCCCTGGCTCCTTCAGAGGATGCTCCCCAGGACTTGGGCTCTCTGGAAACTTGGAACACAGTCAAATGGCCAACATCAAACATTTCAGAGCTCAGAAATGAGGCCTGTTCCCCAGCAGTGCTCATTCAGTCCCTGCAGCGGCCACTTTAATTGGACCCGCCTCCCTCGCTGCTACTCCCAGCTGCACAGCCTGGAGCTGGTTTTGGCTCCAGTTCAGGATGCCCAGCCGGGGCTCCCGCTTCAGTCCTCGGTGGGCACAACCACAAACCTGAACGGCGGCCTCGGTAAGTAATTTGGAGACACATACTGAAGTCAAAGACAGGCACACTCAGGCCATACACTTTCATGCCTAGGCTCTTGCTTCAAGGAAACTCTCAGTAATGCCAGAAAACTTGAGTGTGGATGTTTGTGGCGGCAACATTTGTTTGCCTGGGGGCTGACTCCCACTGAGGAAGTGGATCCCCTCAGGACTGAAGCTGAGCAGGTTCCCAGAGAGCTCCTCCGCCATTCTCAGCTCCGCTCCTCAGGCAGTTTCCTGGGAAGGGGGCTTGTAGTGGAACAGACTGGAGAGGGCCCAAAGGGAGAGCATCTGCCAGCTTCGCAGTGACTTCTGAGACGCAGAGGTCAGGCGGCACTGGGAGGCATCCTTATAGAATCGAGGCTTAAGTGGTGACCTCCCAGGAGCACTGAGGGGCCTGGCCAGTACCTGGTGGGTCCAGGACACAGTCTAAGCTCTGAGTTTCCTAGAATAGCACCTTCATCTTTATTCGTTTCTGCCGCTTTCCAAACCTTCTCCCTCCCTCTTTTCCTCCCTCCCTCCCTCTTTTCCTTCCTCCCTCCCTTCCTTCCTTCTGCCCTCCCTTCCTTTCCTCCTCCCTTCCTCCTACTCCCCCACTGTCTTTCTCTCCCTCCCACCTCTCTATAATTGCTTCCTTCAAAAATATTTGGGAGTACACTAGGTCCTCAAATAATATCATCTACTTCAACAGCATTTCATCATATTGTGGCTGAGAAAAAAGAATAAAATATTCCAGCTGAAGTTGAAGGAAAAGACATTATTTGAGAATCTGGTTAGTGATGTGTCATTACTCTTATATCAGGTTCCAAGAACCCATGGAGGACATTAAGTGAAGGCTTTTGTCTTTTGCTTGGTCCCAAGTGCTGTTTGCGGTGCTGGGAGGTCCATGGAGAGGATTAAGGCACTGTTCATGGATTCTCTTGCTGGCTGGATACAATGCACTGCCCCTGGGGGAGATAAAAGGCAGGACTCTTGCCTCAGCTCTTAGGAGAGATGGCTGCCTGTGGCCATGTGGGGGGTGCGTGGGGGCAGGGCAACAGCCTGCTGGCTGGGCTTCCTGGGCTCCCTCGGATGGTTGGCTAATAGTTTTGGTGGGCCCTGCTGCAGAGGGACTGCCCCTAGCTGCCTGTGGTTAACTGGCGCTATTGACATGAGTGGTTAGTGTGGCGGCCTGGAAGGGAAAATGGTTGGGCTGTCGGTGTCATAGTGTGTTCGAGAAGGGGAACTGACTGCTCTCTAGTCGGGCCAAAACTGGGTCAAGACAACACAGTAACAGGCCTGTCCCTCCCTGTAATGGTCTGATTACCTAGTGGCAAAAGCCACCATCTCCTAGAGGCAGCATAACCCAGTGGCTCAGAGAGCAGGCCCCGAGGCCAGGTTTGCCTCTCAGTTCCCCCAGCTGCTAGCAGCTAAGCACTCCCTCCTGGTCTCTCCATTTCAGTCTCATCTCCTGTGCATTAGACAGAATAATATGTGTCCCTGTCCCATAGGATAGGTGTGAGGAGGAAATGAATTTACTCAATAAAGCAGTCAATAGTTGCTAGCAAAATGTAAATGTTCACTAGGTGTGAGGTTTTTTTTTTTTTTAAAGATTTATTTATGCATACAAGAGCTGGGGTGTAGGCAGAGGTGTGTTGGGGGAGGGATGAGAGGATTCACCAGAGACAGAAGATTTAACCCATTGCGCCACCAGGGAGGCCCGTAGTTGTGAGTTTCACGGTTAGATGGTGTCACAATCATGACTAAAATGTAATGGAAAATTCCACAGAAGGCTGGGACAGCCAAGAGGAAGGTTGGGCAAAGAAGGGGCACTCTCAGTGAAAAACAGGTGGCAACTGCTCCCCTTTACAAAGCGCTGGCAGAGGCAGCAAAAGTGGGTGTGCAGGTTGAAGCCCCAGCATTGGAGTGGGTGCGTGAGTCCTCAGGGTCCACCTGTGGCTGGGAATTCCCAGGCACTGGCATCAAAGGGTAGCGCGGAAGCTCCACCCAGCCCCACCTGAGAAGGTAGTGACCCATTGCAGTAGGCCTGGGGGCGGGCTTGGGAAGATGAAGTGGCCACACATTGACAACAGGGATGCTTTATGAAGAGGCAGACTCAACAGTCTCTTTTATGGAGTCATCTGTGGGCAACTGAAAGCCCCCTCGGGCCATGTTGCTTGAAAATCCACCATTAACATTTCCACTTAATAGCTTCTGTAGGCAGGTGCATTTTCATAGGATTAAGGCATGATGACACCCATGAGGGATTCAGTAATAAGTCCTGGAGGATGAACATGTTGGATTAAAGGGGGGGGGGGGTGCTGTGTCGTCTCAGCCTTCCATTATTTTCTGGTGGAAAAATGGTTACATGGAGACATAGCCCACTGGAGCAAACAGCTATCTGACTTCTAAGCAGAGCCAGCAGCTGATTTCTCCCACATACACCTTGTAGCACCAATTGATCTTGGTGGATATTTACCTGTGTTGTCTAAAATGTGGATGGTACATTGATCTGGCATGCTTTCACCTGGATTTTCCTGGAAAGGCTCAAGTAGTTTATTACGTCATTGGTTGATTTTTTGGTCAACAAATATCTACAAAGAACCTGCATGTGACACACCGTGGTGACAGCACCACGACTAGGGCCACTGGCACCAGTGGATTCCTAGTCTGTGGAGGAACTGAATAGTGTACAAAGAGGCGCCTCGTGGAGCACAGGCAGCTTTAAGATGGGATCGGTTTCAGGCAAGTTTCAATCTAGTGTGGACTAAGACTTTCTTAGTCACTTCTTACTGTTTTTCTCTGATTGGCTATGGTGTTAGTTTATAGCATTTAGTATCTCTGGCAGCTTCAGGCTTATAGGACCAGGTTAGTCATCCGCAGGGAGAGTCTCTCCCAGCTCCCACACAAAGCTGACTCTCATTGAATGGACTTGGTCGGGGGAGGGAATTGGCTGATCTGGCTGGATCTGAGCTACGTGGCCTCCCCTGAAGCTTAGGGTGAAGGGATGTGGTCAGTCCCAAATATAGAGTTCAATTTGGTATGTTTGAAGGCTGGTTTCCTAAAGAAAATGGAACACAACCCCAGTTTGTGGAGATATTAGCCAAGCCAAGACCACTGGGGGGGGTGGGGCTTGGAAGGGTCTGAGGTCAGGCGTCCCTTTGAGAGTTTCTGGCTCGCCTTATTTTTAAGACTGGGTTGTCCTAAGGGGCCAACTTTACAAGTGGTTGTTTCTCTTCACTTTCTGACCCTCGTCACCCTCCTCTTACCCAACCCGATTCACCTGTCAAGACCACCCAGGTTTATTCAAGCCTGTCAAGACTTGGCTCATAAAAATGCCTGCATAACTGTTTTATTGCAAAGCCAGGAGGACCCAGAGTGAAGCTGGGACAAGTAATTGGCATTGGCTAGCAATCTCTGCAATACACAGTGCTATTTGTTGGTCCACATGTCTAAGAAAACTGTAACTGAAACTTCACACAGAGAAAATACCAAGTACTGATATTGTGATAATCCTGAATGATAAAGACCGTCCTTGTAATGACATTGGAATGACCCTGACTGATGGAAAGGTGGGGGCAGTTGGGATAAAGTGACTTAAAGCTATCAATTAAAGGTAACAGCCACTTGTTTATGAAGACAAGAATAAAAAGACATTGAACGCAAGGATAGACACAGGAGAGCGAGGCCTAAACAAAAATGTACAGTTGGTCTTGATAATATGCCTCTGAAAGGGGGGGATAAGTAGCTATTAAATTTGAGCAATTTGAGATGCTGCGGATGTCACACCCATAGTCCTGGTATCTTCTCCAGGGCAAGGTAAGAGCTGCCGGAGACCCTCCCTTCGAGAGGCGGCACCCCTTTCCTGCAGGTGGATGGGCTCCAGAAGCCTCTGGGTGAGCCCCACACTCTCTGTATCACCAATCCCTGAACTTGGCCAAGTGGTTCATTATCTCCCTCCTTTTGCTGCCAATCGCATGCTTATATTGTTGTAATGTGGACTCCCCCAGTAAAACCAGCCTGTGGTTCCGTGCATTTGGCCTGAGTTGTAGGTGAAGCCTCCCTGCTTCCTGGATGTGAGCACTCTAGAGACCCAGAGTCTGATGAAGCACGCATGTTACAGAGGGAACTATGCGTGACTCACGCTGCTGTTCAAGGGTTGTAAGGCCGGTTCTGGCAGGACCATCCCGGTCGTCATAGGCCTGTGGACAATGGGGTTTTGCAATGGGGGAGAGGGTAATTCATTCCCAAATGCAAGGACAAAAGTAGAATTTGTAGCCAAGGAGCAGGTAGGGGGTCAGTGGGAAACTATGAGGAGGAAAATCCAGTGTCAGAGGAGTTTCTGGCTAAACCCTCCTAACAGGATTCTCGCTGAAGGTGGCTGGGCTGGTCAGATCCCCTGGGATGCTGCAGCATGAGGAGCCCAGTCGGAAATTGGGGGTCAAGGGGTGGTGAAAAAGACTTAGCAGGAGTCTTGCTAAAATTAGAAAAAGTGGAAACCAACACAAAAGCCCAAACGTCAGGGCCTTGAGAACCCTCCAGAGTAGCCTTGCTAGTTTTGTCAAGGAGAGTATCTTGGTCCAGCTGTGTCACAGTTCCCAGAACCTCTTTTTCAAGCAGGTTTATTTTGGGGGGCCCTTTGGATTAAGTCAGAGAGGGATTGGTTCTCAGAAATTTAAGAAATATTTTCCTTTAACCCTAAGACTTGTTTACATAAAGAAAAGGAGAAACTTTTGCTTGTAAGGGTAGCACACAGATTTTATATATCCCAGAATTGGAGCCTCCCATTTCTGTACAAAGGTTTGGAGAAGCTTCTGGCCACTAGTGTGGACGAGTTTTTATCTTTTTGACACCCTTTAAATTGCATCCAAAAAAATTGGTTAGGTGGGAGCTTGTCAATCCTAGCCACTCCCAGAGACCCAAGCCTGCAGAGGCTGCATTCACCAGGTAAGGGAAATGGTCTTTCTCCCCCTTTTATGTCGGGGTTCATCTGCTCCAAGTCACAGAGCTTCCAGCTCTCAGCAGAGAGATCTAAGGCAATTGGCTGGAAACCAGGAAAGGGAGAGGGGAAACTTGAGGCAAGCGGAGAGGGCAAGTCGGCCCAGGCTGGGCGTGAAGGAAGGCAGAGAAGAGCGTGTGGTCCACCGAGGACCTGCAGTGTTGCTTGGTTCATGCCCCGGATCTTTGATCCAAAGACTTGTTTTCCCACACGTGAAGTTCTCTGCGTCAGGACGTTATCTAGCAGTTGATGTATGCATTCGATATGATTAGATGTGTGTGTGTGTGTGTGTGTGTGTGTGTGTGTGTGTGTGTGTTGATCTGTTGTTTTCCCCCCCTGAAAAGCTATTAATAAATCCATGGCACATCTTAAAATAAATGATGTTTCCGAACTCGGGAGTGCAATATTTCTGGAGCAGGCCGGAATGTGCAATCTCTCAACTAGATAAAACTCCTTATAGTTTTCATCTCTATCATTTTGTATGTACTGTTTTTCCAACCATCCATCCAGTAGAAATTTAGAAAGTTGTTTAACTTTCTGTGTCTTTCTTCATCTTTAAAGGGCAGTTGTAAAGAGTAAGGCAATAATACGGCGCTCACATAAAGCACTTGCACGGTGTCTGGCACAAAATAAAGGCTCAACTAGTGTAGCCAAGTTGTTGGCTCAGTTCATTCATTCATCATGTGCTCATTCCCCTGGCACTAGCCAGACTCCTTGAGATGGTTTGTCAGATTCTGTTGCTGACCTGAAAGAGAACCTTCTGGGAAGGCCAAGTCAGCTTGGTCCAGCGCCTCGAACAGGGAAGAAGTGTTTGGATGAGTCACAGGTGTCTACGAAGGCAGCCATAGCTCCCGTGGCTTGCCTGCTTGTTTTTCTGCTGGTATTCCACCCCAGCTCTCCCGTGGGCTCTGGGCACAGTGTGCACTAGCAGGAAGAGGGGGAGGGA
Source organism: Scalopus aquaticus (assembly GCA_004024925.1). NCBI lineage: Eukaryota > Metazoa > Chordata > Mammalia > Eulipotyphla > Talpidae > Scalopus > Scalopus aquaticus. The sequence goes on along the minus strand of PVIJ01003231.1, from coordinate 40,944 downwards.
GCCTCATTGAGCCTCCACTATTTTTTAATCATGAGCTCCTGTTTGCACTGCTGCCCTTCTCTGCAGTTTTGCTAGGGTCTCTCATTTGCTAAATGAAGTTGTGTCAGTTCTAGGCCAAGCCTTAGGAAATCTGGGCAGCGTTCTATTCCATTTTTGGGGAAGCTCTGAGCAGCCACATGGCTGGGGAATCCATGTGGGGAGGGAGAGTCCCTGAGACCCCTTGAAGGAAGAGGCCCGGCCTGTCCAGCTTCCCGGTCGAGCCCAGCCTCTGCCTCCCTGCCCTGGGAGTGCACCTCACAGAATAGACCAGTGAGGTTTGCCCAGGAACTACCCACCTGGGCCCAGCCTGGAGAGCAGAATTGCAAAATGCCATAAATTGCAATTAAAAACAGTTGTTATTTTAAATCACTACATTTTGTGGTGGTTTATTATTATCTGGTAATGAATGACATTCCATTTTATAATCTGTATCTTTAAAAACCTTAAAATTAGGCCCTATTTCTTTGTAACTGTGTTTGGTTAAGAGTGAGTTCCTGAGTGGACAACCTGGGTTTCATTTCTAACTTCACATATCAACAATGACTTTGGGCAAGTAATTTCACCTCATCTACAAAATGGACTTGGAAAAAAAACCTTGTACATTCTTAGCAAAATTAAATGAGCGGATACATGTGAAGCAGAGAGTCTGAAATATCGTTAAACATTAAATTGATTTGCATTGCCTGGGAATGGCATCATTTAGCCCGTCTCCTACTGTTGGGCATTTATGCTGTTTCCAATTCTTCTACTGCTATAAAATATGCAGAGCAAAACTTCTCATTTCCATTTCCAAAGGAGGAAAGAGTGAGACTAAGAAACTGAGCAACCTGCTCGTGGCCACACAGTGGAATTGTGGTGAGAAGCCTTCCCAGGGCAGCGCTGGCTCCTGTGCCCAGCTCCAGCTTTTAGCAATACACCTGCTGGCAGGTTTTGTCTGCTGCCTCTGGCGCTGCATTCTAACTCTGTTCCCTGGTGACCAGAGTTATCACATAGGCAGGGGAAGGTTTTTTGACATGCTAATTTTTCTAAGAGTGAATATTCTGAGCTTCTCCACTGTTTGTTTGAGCCTTCCCTGTCAGTGCCCGTCAGCTCCTGCCTGGCACTCATCCCCTGGGAAGAAGAGACTGAGGCCCGGCCCGAGATGAGAGGGTGTAACATGACAGGGTAGGCTTGTGCCTGGTTTGGAACAGTCCTACATTTGAATTTTAGTTGTTTCTGTTGCCAACTCCAAGGCCAGTGACAAGTTGCTTAGCTCCCTGAGCCTCAGTTTCCTGGTGGGTGAAATAGTGATCCTTCTTCCCCCCCATTCTCTGCACCCCCCACCCCACTCTCCTGCTGTTGTTGTGAGGATTAAAGGAGATAATTGATGTAAGTGCCTGACCCAAGTACTCAAGACAGGGCAATTATCATTGGCATCTATTAGTTAGGAAGCCTCTAAGGAGGGCTAAAATGATTTTTCATCTTCCTGGCCTAGAGAAAGTATAGCCTTGGGAATGGGAAAAAAATTTGGATCTGAAACCTGAACTTTCCCTGGAGCTCTCTCAGGTGTCAAGAAAGATGAAAATAAAAAGTAAAAATTATTTCTACAAATAGGACGGCCCAGGGAGATCGTGCTAAATCACCAGCAGGTGAACTCCTGACTTCCAGCACCGCCCATTGCACGTCTCCTCTCGCCATGTCCTGCTAACACCTGCACATGGGGCCCAGCGTCAGGGCCACCCCCGGGTTAGCGGGGCAAGAGGAGGGCAGGGGAGGCCATGCCCAGCCTGGGTGCGCCAGCACCCCAGAAGAGCCCCTGCTCCTTGGCTCTTGCTAGTCGTCTTCTCCGGCACCCTCTTCATCGTCTTCAGGGGTGCTGCTGGCTGAATCAAAGCCCAGCCCCTTGCTTTCCCCTTTGTAGGAGCTGGTCAGTCTCGAAGTTGGTGAAGTCTCTTAGTTCCATTCTTTCTAAAGTGAATTTTGGTGGATAGATAGTCGCTTTGGTGACTTTTCATTTCTGTGTTTCTGAATCTCCCTGATAGTTTTGTTTTTATGTAATTTAGTTATTGAAATTCAGGTGCCAATATAAAGGAGTTTTAATAAAGACTTTTGTGCTGTGTTCAGAATGTTGTCCTTCCTTCCTTCCTCCCTCCCTACCTCCCTCCTTCCTTCCTTCCTCCCCTCCTCCCCTCCTCCCCTCCTCCCCTCCTCCCTTCCTCCCTTCCTTCCCCCTTCCTTCCTTCCTTCCTCTTGCTTTTACTGTCTCCTTTCCTCCTCCTCTCTTTCTTCAAGCACACATTGGGTATTTTCTATATGCCTGTTTGTTAGGGGTGGGGAATGTAGATTTAAATCTAAGGGGCAATCTCTCTCCTATAGTTGCTCAGTTCCTAGGAAGGGGAAAGCAAGAGAAAAATAAATATTCATCATGTATTGTCATAGAATGCTACACAATAAACCATTGGCTCACAGCAACAAGTATTTTATCTCATGCTCCCAGGTCGTCAAGAATATTCCACTGTGGCTAGTTAGGGCTAGGCTCAGTTGGCCCTCATATTTAGGTTACCAATCAGCTGGGTTTGATTCCAGGCTAAGCGTTTGCTTCAGGTCTGCTCCCCAGGTGTTCATTTTGAAGTCAGTCTGAAAGGTCTGCAATTATCCAGGGCATTCTCTCCCCTGGTGGGTCACAGGAGCACAAGAGCACAGTTAAGTCTCTGCTGGCATCACACCACTGATATCCCACTGGCCAAAATACGTGCCATGGCCATGATGGAACAAGAATCTAAACCCCCTACACAGTGGTAATGGAAGAGAGTGAATATTTAATGAAAAGACTTTGAAACCATCACAGGAAGGATAAGTAAAGGCAGAGAGGTAGCACAAAACACGAGGAGAATGCAAAGGCAGAGTACCTAAACCAGTATAATCAGGGAAGACTTCCTGGAGGAGGTGAACCTTCCACTGAGCATTTAGAGTTTCAAGTGCATTTGGTGAAGGTTTAGGATTAGATTAAGGTGTAGGAGTTAGAGATGATCCTAGGGCCCATTTGGCAGCTAGCATTTTGAAAACCATGGAGGAATGGGAAGACACAATTTTGGTGAGAAAGATAGAAGCCAGATACCAAGATGTCTTATAGGAAAGACATGAAAGGAAACTAATAGAGAATGGTGTCAATCTGGGCGGCACTAGTCATAATGTAACAGGGCTGAGACCAAAGTCTGGAATAGGTGGTGCCCCCTGGAGGGGATTGCTGATGAGAATAGATAGCCCCAGGGAAATGCTAAAAAGGTAAAAAGGTCAAAGTTTGGGGTGGACTCTCTGATGAGAAATAAAAGGGACTACAAAAGAAGGAAATTCAGTTGCCATGATGTAGAAGAGGAGACCCAGTGGCAGGAGAAGAAGCCGCCATGATTGAGAGTTTGGGAATCAGCCACCAGGAGCTTTTGAGCCGCCAGGATGTAGAGTTCTGGATTGACTGTTTTGGAATCTTCAGTGACTTTGGGGCCAGCGACTTTGGAGGTTTTGCAAGTGACCGAGTGACAGAAACTGCTCCCGGTTGCAGCTGAAGAAAGAAGGCAGAGGCCCGAAGCAGGCGCCTTCCTAAAATGCGCGAGTGCAGTCTGTTGGGCCGTCTGGCCGCTGTAGTTGCTGTTTTCTGTGTTGCTGGCCTGGTGTTGCGCGGGGGCACCTCAGCAGCTCCGGGAGTATCTCCAGTTGTGTTCTGTGTCGTCTTTGTGAGTTGGAACCTGGCCTACAGTCTGGTTGCTGTGCGTCTGCAGAGGCAGGCAGATGCCATCTTGGAAACGCGGTCTATTGTTTGAAAGAGGAGCTCCACGCCCTCAGTGGCGGGAAGATGCTGCCTTCCTTGTTTATTCTTTGGGACATAAAGGACTGGACATTGCTTTAAGTAAGTGAAATGGCCATATTTTGGCCTCAGTAACTCTTTATTTTCCCCCGTTTGTTAAATAAATCAATCCCATTGTTATTGTTCCCTAAGCCTGAGTAGTCTTGCAATTGTGCGCGCAGGTGCAGAACTAAGATAGTGACCGGTAAACAATTTGGGCAGAAACCTTGACCAGTTTTAATGCCCCATCTGCCCAGTATCAATAATTACATCTTTGAAGTTGACATGGAAGGTGGTGTGAATGATGGCTGGAGGGTGAGAACCTGAAGACTAGTTTTTGGCACCATTGCCCTACAGGTGAGAGATGTTCAGGGCTTAGATGTTCAAGATGAAATGTGGAGGAGCTAGAATGCCCAGGACATAAAGGATAGAGCAGAGGCTTTGATGCATTATTGCTATTATAGACACTCTAATAAATGGCCAGTGCTACTATTTGCTTCAGGAGCTCTCAGTGAGAGGAGGGAACTGAAGATGGACAAAAAGGGAGCAAAGCAAATTTTGCAAATTACAGCCTGGGGAATTTGTATTGTTAGGGGCTGTGCTCCTTGATTAGATCACAAAAGGAAGTGAACACTCCAAAGGAAAGCGGTAATTGCCACAAGGCACATGAAGACTCACCCTGTTCCTTTTCTTAGAAGAGTCATTGGGTGTTTGGAGAAAAGACTAAGGTTTTGGAGGCAGACATACAAATGTCCGAATCTCACACCTACTGTTCTGTGACTTGGAACAGATTCTTCACCACTCCAGCACTCAGTTTCCTGCTATACAAAATGTGTGGTTATCATGAAATTAAACAGGACGAGGAGTCCTCGCTCAGGACCTGGCAGAGTCCATTCTAGACAGACAAGTTAAGTGGTTTACATGAATGAACTTGTTTATCTTTTCCAAAACAACTCTGAGATAGGAACTGTTGTTATGAGAACCCTCCTTCCAGGGAGTCAGAAATGAAGCCCCAGGAAACTAAAACTCTTCCAGAGGCTGAAGCCCTGGCAGTAGAGCCAGGATTTGGACTGAGGGAGTCTGACCAAGAGATGGCCGGTGTGTCCACCACGCTCACGGCCAGTGTCGTGCTTCCCCACATGCTGCCCTTGCAGACGAGGAGGGCAGTAATGCAGGCCACGTGCTGGTGAAGGGTCGCACCAGCACGGCCAGCGGGCTCCGTGCTCCCCCTGCCCCCACCTCCACATCTTGCTTTCACACTCCCTCTCTCACACCTCAGGGCAGCCCAGGAGCCAAAGGGCGAAGCACTTAAGCAAAGTTGAAGGGTCAGCAGTCAGTGTTTGGTGAATGCATAAGTGAAATGAGAAATCTAGGTCCTGGAATTTTCTGGAATTTGCCTGAGTCAGAGTGTCAGAGCTGGGGTTTGACTTGGAGTTTGCCCCTGCCCTATCTTCTGATGGTTTTCCTGAGTTCTGACAAAGTTGGTCTGACAGCTTCGCCTTGATTTGGATGTGTGTGTGGGAGGATGGGACCTTGGCATTGTCTACCCCGCCGTTTTGCTGACGTTGCTGTTCTCGCTGCAGCTTTCATTCATCTCTGCCAGCTTGCGCAGGCTCCGCATGCCAAACTTGCTTTTGAAAGGTGGGATAGGGCAGTGGTTAAGAACCCCACTTTGGAACCCCAAGTCTGAGTTCAAATGCTAATGCCCTCACGTCCAAGGTCTATTACTTCAGCAACTTACTTAACCTTCCTGTGACTATAGTTCTCTAGGAAATGGGATAGTAAAAGTAGCTACTTTGTGGGCCTCTCTGGCAGCGCAAGGGGTTAAGTCTCAGCACTATGAAGCTATCTGCAGCCACTGCAGCATGAGTTTGATCCCCGGTCAGGGAGCTTCCCACATGGTGCAGCATGATACCGAACTCCGGCCTCAGTTTCCCTCAGCCAATAAAAGGAAACAGAGTTTGCAGAAAAGGAAAGTGGTTTAATTTGTCAACAAATGAGGAGGACAGCAGACTCATGTCTGAAAGAGCAGACTCACTGTCCTGCTCTCTCGAAGGCTGCAGGGCTATTTATACAAAGGAAAAAAAAAAAGGAGCTGGGCAGGGGTCTGCAAAGGGGAGGGGGAAGTGGTCAGCAAGGAGACTGGTGGGCGCCAGCTTGCCATTCTCAGCAACTGCTGCTTAACTCCCTTTTCCTTGAAATGCAGGAAGACAAACCTGTCAAACAAGGGGGGATTTAAGACATAGGAGGAAGACAAACTTGTTAACGCTTAAGAGAAACCAGTCATAAACCTGTCAAATAATGGGGGGGCATTGCAAGAGATAGGGGGGAAGACAAACTTGTTAACTGCATCAAGTGGACCTCTCCTGCCTCAGTCGCTGCTCCCCTCAGCAGTGTACTTCAGTAAATCCACCTGTTTTGCTCCCTACTCTGTCTCTGGTGAATCCTCTTGTAACCCGGCTGAGTCCAAAGTCCGGTAAAGGTGGTGCCCCTAATCTCTGATGAGAATAAATAGCCCCAGGGAAAAATGCTAAAAGGTATTGCAGTTTGGGGTGGAGATTCTGATGAGAAATAAAAGGGACTGAAGGAGGAGATTCAGTTGCCATGAGTAGAAAGAAGAAGGAGTCTCCATGATGTGGAAAGAAGAAGCAGTCTCCATGATGTAGGAAAAGAAGCAGCTGCCAGAAGGCAAGAGTTTTGAATTGAGCTTTTTTGGAATCTTCAGTGACTTTGGGGCCAGCGACTTTTGATCGACGGAAACTGCTCTCAGTTTTGTTTTTACTGCAGCTGAAGGAAGAAGGCAGAGGCCTGATGTGGGCGCCTTCCTAAAATGCGTGAGTGCAGTCTGTTGGGCCGTCTGGCTGCTGTAGTTGCTGTTTACAGTGTTGTTGGCCTGGTGCTGTGCTGGGGCACCACGGCAGTTCCGGGAGCATCTCCAGTTGTGTTTTGTGTCCTTGTGTGTTGGAACCTGGCCTACACTCTGGCTGTTGTGCATCTGCAGAAGCAGGAAGATGCCATTTTGGAAACGTGGACTATTGTTTGGAAGAGGAGCTCCACGTCAGCAGTGGTGGGAAGACGCCACCTTCGTTGTTACTTCTTTGGGACTTAAAAGGACTGGACATTGCTTTAAATAAGTTAAACGGCCATATTTTTACTTCAGTAGTTCTTTGTTTTTTCTGTTTGTTAAATAAATCCCATTGTTATTGTTCACTAAGCCTGAGTAGTCTTGCAGTTGTGCACACGGGTGCAGAACCATGATAGTGACTGGTAAGCAATTTAGGTACTGCCTTTGGCCAGTTTTGAAGCCCCCATTTGCCCAGTATCACTCTCACCACCCCACACTTCTGGCCTACACCCCACTTCTTGTGTGCATAAATAAGTAAATCTTAAAAGAAGTAGCTACTTTGGAGGGCTTTGTGGTAATGGCTGTGATACCTATGAAATACACAGAAGAGCTTTGAAGAAGGCATGTTCTCTCTGAATCTCTCATTGACTTCCAAGTCCTAAATTTCTCTTTGTCTTCCTCAGTCCCTGGTTACTCAAGCAAGAAAGACTATCTGTTTCCTCACCCAGAGTCTAAAACCACAGCCATGTGGTCCACCCACCGGCTCCTAATACCTAGTCTCCCTGGGAACTCCTTTTAATGAAAGTACAGTCTCTTCCTCTCACAGGGAAGTAAAACTCAGAGAAAGAGGTGGCAATAGTGTGCTAACCCACTCACAATAATCGTGTCTCTCTGAATAGATTCAGTTAATCCTGGTGAGTTAATCCATTCATTCTACAGCCATTTTTTAAGTCCTTACTATGTGTTGGCTCTTGTTCTGGGTTCTGTATAGAAAAGGTCTAGTTTGCCTGGTACTGACATTCTGGTGAATAAAGAGAGACTAAATGCAAACAGAGCCACAAATAAACATCTGCAAGGAAGTTCCAGATAACACGGCGTGAGGGACATCCAATTGGGTGAGGACCTGGGAGTGACTGGTGGGTTGTTTTATTTTAGACAGGCCAGCGAGAGCACACTGAGGAGGTGATATTTAGACTGAGATTTGAGTAATGGCAGGATTCGGCCATGTCATGATCGGGAGGAAGAGTACGATGGGTGACAGGGGTTAGAGCAAAGGATCCGGTGTGGGAGTGTTGGTGTATTCCCCAGCTGGCGCCCTCAGGGACCTCACCTTTTAGTGGGTGCAATAGCCAGAAGCCCAGTAAACAAACATGCTCTCTAGTTGACGCTGAATTATAATAAAGGTTATGAAGTGAACAGAGGTGGCAGGGTGGTGCTAGGTGGTGAGGGCACCTTAGGTAGGGCTGTTTACAATGATTTTTGAGGAGGTCTGGTTCGCTGGTCCAGAGGATTAAGACTAATCCCAGATGATTCTCTCTGGAAGCCTGGAGCTGCTGGTGGTCCAAACCATCACAGTTCAGGACAATCAGGGATGTTAGTGGGCCCCGGGGGAAGAGCTTAAAGGAAGGTCCAAAAATGGGACTAATCAGACCCCACATGCTGCATGTTTTAGATGAGAAAATTAATGAACCCCAGCTCTTCTGCATTCCTGGTCATAGGTCACTACTCTCCTATGAGGATTCCATGTTGTGGCATTTTCTGAGGCATCTATGTTCCCAGCAGGGAATGACCTTCTCTGTTGGATGGTCTGATTCTCAGTTATCAAACATCTGATGCCATCAGCAGGAATTTCTGAGAACACAGAACATCCTCTTGCCTGTACCAGCCTCTCTGTGTGACTCCAGCATAATTTCAGGGCCAGGCTGGCTCTCTGCTTCTTCCTTTTATGCTTGCACAGACCCTGGTGCCTCTGCCTGCTTTCTTTCCCTGTTACTTCCTCCCCTCCCTGAGCTATTTCTTTCAGGTAATTCACTGTCACCAAGATTCCTCTTCCCAGGCATCCCTAGGGAGATGTCCTTCTGGGCTCTCCCTCAGCCCAGTGCAGAACAAGGTCCTTTCTCAAAAGTGTCCAACTTCCTGGCTGTATCCCATGCCTGGGAAATAAATTTGCAAACATGGAGCCTTGACAATTTCCAGAAACTTCCAGACTTTTCCACTGTTAAGTATGGCTCTTCACTCACCCCTGAGACAACCATGATCGTTGCTTTGTATTCATACCTCTAGTATTTATTTTCCCCTTGATTATGAGGCCATACAATCCCCTTCTATGAGGATACTGAAACAAGCCTCTGCATAGAAGCCCAGCTCTAAGTGTCCCCTAGGTTCAGTGAGGGAATTGCACTTCCTGTTTCTAGCAGAAACAGAATTACTGTTGGAGTCATCTGGCCTCAAGGTCTGTGTGAGGGCTGTGTTTGACAAATGGTCTCTCTGCAGTTTGCTCTCCGCACATGTAAAAGAGCTCCAGAGCTCACTTCATGGGATTGCAAGGGAGCCTGGGTTAATTAACAAATGTGGGGTCTGATGGGCCCCATCCCTGACCTCCCTGGGGGGAGTCCTAGATGAGCCATATGACCATCCATTGGCTTTAGGCTACCAGACAGAAGCATCTGGCATCATCCAGAGTGTCAGGCTGCAGTTCAAATTCTGACCTCAAAGAGATCGTCGCATGAATCCCACCTACCCACCTCCTAATCTACCTCCCTACCTCCCTACCCACTTACCTACCTCTCTACGTACCCACCTACCCACCTACCCATCTACCTACCTACCTACTTACCAACCCACCTACCCACCCATACATTCTTCCATATGGCCTTGTCTATTCACTTTATAACCGTTATCCCAGTCCCACATTATCTTGCTTACTTGCTTATATGGTTGATACCTATTGTGTCCACTAGAATGGAGGCCCTTAAGAGCAAAGCTAGGTTGTTTCATTCAGGCTGTGTCCTTAGTGTTAACACGTAATAGACATGTTATAAAGATTTGTTGGATAAACACAGTATTGATGGACTAAGAATGGGGAGCGTGGACATCCGCAGTTCTATACACTTGTGGCTTTTCTAAAATCTTCCCTCCTGAGTCAGTACTGTGCTTGCAAAGCTGCCTTGGTTTATCGCCTTGGCTGCCCGTTGCACGCTGAGGCTGTGGCCCTGGCAGAAGCTGTGGCCAGTTTGGCTGGGGCGCTGACTGTCTGCCCAGGTCTTGCCAAGCTCTTCCTGCAGGGACTGAGTTTCCAAGTCCTGAAGCCTCACAGCTCTCTGGAATCCAACAGCTGGGAGAACTGCTTGGACCAGTCTGATGGCCTCTTGCATGCTCACGGTGACGCATCTGCACCCCGTCCCGTGGGCTACATGGGGCTTATCTCTAGCAGGAAGGACAGACAGTGAATAACCCCACACAACTATCTAGAAAAATCACTCCTGTTTTATAGATTGAAAAAATGGCTTGGAGGGGCCTCCCTGGTGGCACAACGGGTTAAGTCTCAGCACCCTGAAGCTATCCACAGCCACTGCAGCACAAGTTTGATCCCCGGCCACGGGGCTTCCCACATGGCGCAGCAGACCTTTCATGTCTCGCCTGCTGCTCCCCTCAGCAGTGTACTTCAGTTGATTCGCCTGTTCTGCCCCCCCATTCTGTCTCTGGTGAATCCTAAACCCCCTGCACTTCTGGCTTACACCCCAGTTCTTGTATGCATAAATAAATATCTTTAAAAAAAAAGAAAAAATGGCTTGGAGAGGTTGGGGTTCAGGCCCAGCCTCCCCTGCCATCCTCCTTCCGTGAGGCTGATGTCCCACATCCCTGCCCTCTTACTTGGCCAAATAACCTTTGCGGGCCTGCCGCTAGAGGTCTCCCTCTGTCCTGCCCACCCTGCCTCTCAGGGCACGCTCCTGGCTCCCGCTATCCCTCCAGGCTGTTTTGGAACAAAGACTTAGCTGCTGCTCTGATGAGGATCTTGCTTTCCTCCAAGCATGGAAATACACAATGCTGGATTATCTGTCTCAGTGGGAACAGCATGTCTCCTCGGTGAAGGGCAATTTTCAGCTAAGTGCATCTTATTTAAGACTCTAAGAATGGCAGTTAAGCAAATGCAGGAGGAGAAATGTATATGAAAACTATCCATTGAGAGCCTGTGGCTAAATATATCACCCGCTGAGGGATGGTTTCCAGGTAATCGGGCACCCATCACAGATCCTCGGGCGGGGCGAAGGCTTTGGGGTTTGATTTGCTCTCATTGATTTTCTTTATAGATCAGTTTGATACTAGATGTTATAAGGTTAATTTTGGATGATTAACTCCTCCATATTGGGATATTTGATTTAGTTCCCCTTTCGCACACTTTCTTCTCATTGATTTTCTATACTGCACTTTCCGAGAGGGAGATAAGAGGCTGGAGTAAGGGCTCCTCAGGCTTAGGTTCCCCACAGCTGCCCAGTCTCCTGCCCAAGTATCCTCCGTGGGTAGAAGGACCAGTGCGCGGGCAGCTGTGGGCGCCCCTCCGGGGCAGGTCTGGGGAGACTGGCCGCGGCTTGCCCTGTGTCTAGCTAAGCAGGTCAAGGCAGTGATGAACTAGTATGTTCAAAGTATGTTTTCCCTGGGTTTTAATTCCAGTCTTTGTCATTTATTTTGATGGACCTTGACAGTCCTATAGCCCCTGAGCCCCAGTTTTCTCATCAGTAACTGTAGTGGGTGCTTGGTCTTTGGGGGACCCAGCATCCAGTTCTTTTTCTGGCACTAGTACACTCACTTCTTGAATATGCCATGCTCCCTTGCACCCCTGGGCCTTTGCACATGCTGTTTCCTTTGCCTGTTTCATACTGTTCTCTCCAGACACTCCAAGCCCCCCCAGCCCCTACCTTGTCTCCCTGGCTTCTCCATCTGCTGGCTCCTGTTCAGTGCCATGATTCTGCCCCCTCTCCCATTGGACTATAAGTTCCATGACATAGGTCTGTCTTGGCCAAGAGTACCTACCTTACCTCAATGGCTAATGCACCGAGAGCCACACTGGTTGTTTCTAAAAGACTAGGTCAGATCAATTACAATTTTGGAATAGGACCCAGGATTGTGTATGTAGAGACATTTGGATTCTGAAATGTTTTTCGCCAAGATTCAGTGGAATGCGTGGAAAGCTTATGCCACTATCCCATCAACTTCATCTCAGTCCTCCCCAGTCTCAGTAGCTGCTGCCCTTGAACAGGGAACGCATGACACTCCTCCTTGGTCACTCAGTGTATTCAGTAAGCAGCAGAAATGTATTGAGGTGCACAGAGTTCCTCCCCAGGCCTCTCCGCGCTCCAGCCCCTTCCCGATGCTGGGCCTAGCAAGGCAAGCAGGACAACACTACAACACACAATCACAGAACTGTGAGCGAGTGCTCAGGAAGGCCTGAGTTCAGGGTTGGGCTCCCCACCTTCTCACTGGGTCCCCCCAGGCAACTCATCCATTCACCTAAGCCTCAGTTTCCTCATGGAGCAGAGGAGGGTGGGGGGGTCATACAGATAATTCTCACCTGTCGGCTCATTGCGAGAATATGCGCTCGAAGCCTCATTCCAGCAACAGGCACATGAAAAGGCCTCAGCAAGAGTGTCTGAGATGGATCGTAGTAGTCATTATATTGTGTAGTAGCATGATGGAATGTAACCATTGTCATGCCATCAGAGTTAACTTGCGATGTCCCAGAGATGGTGATGGGGGGAGTGTGAAGGTCAGTGGGGTCACGGGGCCTTCTGGAAAAAACACAGAGGAGGTGGACTCATCTAATCAGGGAGCGGGAGATGCTTAGTGGAGCAATTCCTCAAATGAATTTGAAAAATAAGTAAGAACTAGCAAAGAGGCAAAGGCAGAGAGTTGGGTTAGGAGACAAAGGAATTCTGAGCAAGGAGGACTTTTGCAAAGGCTCACAGGCCAGTGAGAACTTGAAACAGACAAACCATCTTGGCAGGGCCTCTGGGTGCTTTGCGTAAAAAACTGTCTTTGGGCATTTGACTCAAAGTCTGACTCTTGCTCCTTGCACTGCCAAGTTCCTTTTCCCAGCCGCTGGTATTCTGGCCGTACCCGCCTCCGTTCTGGAAGCATCTTTTCAGTATCTGAACTTGGGGCTGGCACCCTCTATGTCTTTCCTTTCTAGGGCCATGATGTCCAGCTCCTCTAAATTCTTCTCATCTTTGCCTTTGTCCCACATGGCATCTGATTCTGACCTTGGTTGTTTTATGTTCATTGAGGGAAGTGTTTAGTTGGCCTTTCTCTGCTATCACCATCCTGGGCAGATGTGGGTGTCTCTAAATGTGTTGCCTTCATGTTGCACAACTGCTGGGCACCTCACCCTCCTGGACTTGAGTATTGAGTGGCCACTCCACTTACATGCTTCAAAAGACACCTTTGATTTGTAAAACTGTTAAGACCGAGTCTCCAAGTGCTGGTCCCTTATTGTGCTGGTTTCTTATTACCTATCCCCTCCACTGCCTATCTATGCTGCCAGCCTTCACCCTGCCTCCCATATTAATGAATTTTGGCCCCATTCAAAGCTGTGAAATTGAGGTCACTTGGCTTCTAACTAGAGCTTGGACACCAGCTGGGAGCCAGGAGGGATTTCTTCCCAGAGCATCATCTGGGAGGAGGCCCAAAGAGTAGGGGAGGCCACAATGAGTCAGGCCCCCGTGCAGGTGGTGGTGGCCATGTGGACGCTTTGCCTGAGGCCCAGAGTAGAGAGAGTCCAGATGAGACAGCCTGGAGGGGAGTTCACAGCCAGCAAATATCCTGCTGCCCAAGGTCAGAGCGCTCACTCTGACAGCTCAGCCTCAGGCGCCAGCCGCAGAATGACAACTCGTGTGCAGTACGGTCCCACGGACAGACACCGATTTTAATTTGCCCCTACGCCCCGAAAAGCAGTTAAATAAAACATTAAGATAATTTAGATTTATAAAGCTGTGTGAAATGGTTCATGAGTCATGATTGTGTTTCACTGGCTGCCTTGTAGAGAAGAAACTGATTGCAATAACATCTGAAGCCTGCTTTGTCTTCCCTGAATGCCTCCCTTCTGGGAAACTAACCCTTCTCTGTTCTCTGTGCTTGTGATTTCAGGGGGTGAACCTTCCTCCTGGACCTGGGCACACGGACAGCCCGAGGCTGAAAGGTTTGTAACCCTTCACATTGTCGGAACTGTGTGTCATTGGACATCCCTTTTCTGTGTGACTTATTTTAGGGAGGATCTAGGTCCTCTCTGCCTTCATTGAGAGAGAATCCATCTGAGAGTGAAGCCAACAGAGAAGGAAGCAGAGACAATAAATATAAAGGGATTTATTAGCACAGAAAGTCTGGATCCAGCTGGTCAGCCTTTGGATGTATCCAATTCTGGAGCCTCCACTGAGCTCCTATTCCAATTGAAGAGTTTCTATTGCTTACGTCCAAAGGTTCATGGCTACGACACCGCTCCTAGGATGAGGGAATCTAGCATATGCACCCTATGTTTATTGAGGCATTATTTACAGTAGTCAAGGTGTGGAAAAACCCTAGTACCAGTCAACAGGAGATTTGATAAAGAAGATGTAGTATATGTACACAAGTGGAATGATACTTGGCTGTTTAAAAAAATAAGATAAAATCCTGCCACTTGCAATAACAAGGATGGCTCTAGAAGGAATTATGCTAATGAAATGTCAACTGAAAAAAGACAAACCCTGTATGATTTCACTTGTGGTGAATAGAGAAGACCAAAAAATGAACTAAACAAAATAGGAAGAAACTTTTAGATTATGAGACCAATCAGAAGGGAAGGGAGGAGGGATAGTGAAAGGGGTTCAGTGAATGGTGAAGGGTAGAATCAGACTTTTTCTGGTAAACTGAATGTAGTGTTCACGTGTTGATTTTCAATTTTTTTTTTTTTGTGCGTGTGTGTGGTGTAGAAGAACTGGGGTGTAGACCAGAGGTGCGGGGATGAAAGGATTCACCAGAGACAGAGTGGGGAGCAGAACAAGCATATCTACTGAAACACACTGCTGAGGGGAGCAGTGGGTGAGACAGGAGAGGTCTGCTGTGCCATGTGGGTTAGCTCCCTGGCCAGAGATTGAAGTCAGGCCATAGCAGTGACAGCGCTGAGACTTAACCCTTAGGCCACCAGGAAGGGCCCACATGTTAATTTTTAATGATGAAACTGAAACTTGTATAAACTAACTGCTATAATACAATGTTACTTCAGTTAAAACAATGTAAAGAAATAAATAAGTAAAACTGGGGCGGGGGTGGGCAGAATATGGGAACAGAGAGTTGGAGAGTCTAGAGAAGGGGCGGGCAGATGAAAGCTGAACAAACAAGGCAGGGTGCTGAATCTTATTTACAAGACCTGAGATCCTGGCTGAGAACACTTCAGACCATGATGTGATGTGCTAAGGCTTCATTATTTGTCTTGCTGCAATGTTTCTCCTACCTTCTCTTCAGGAGAAAAGACTTCAGGAATGTCTTGTATAGAAACTCGACTAAGTTAATGGTTTGTGGACAAATCAAAGGGGGTTAAAGCTGCTCTATCAAAGAACAAATGAACAAAAAAACCCAAAACACCCAGGAGAAGTGAGAAGATGTTTGTATGAGCTTGAGAATATATTGGGATGGTTCTAGCAATTAGTTTGCTAATTGCTGCCAGGGATGGCAGCACTAAGCTAAGAGCTTTGGCTCCATGGGTAGAAAGAAGGGCGAGGTTTGACCCCATTCCAGGGTGCTGTGCAGTGTCCAGTTCACAAGCTGAACTAGTTCAAATTCATGATCTTTCATGCAAAACTGCTGTGTGTCCCTAAAGCTACTGTGATTTCTAAAAATTATCTTTTAAAAATTCCACGTATCTAAGCAATAATATCTAAGTTTGCTCAGCTTCTGCTAACATTTCTATCCTGTCTTCATTTGAAAATGTTTAACTCAGGACAGTATTTCAGTGTTGTTCTTTTTTTTTTTTTTGAATTTTCCCCCCACCCCCATCCCTTATGGTTCCTTTTCCTTTTCTCCCTCCCCTTTCCCTCTTACCCTCAGGACCCTTACTTTGGTTTATCAATGTCCACTAATTTTCTGTCAGGATTTTACTTTGCCAAATTGTCAGGTGTGTAAATGTCTAGCATTTGTCTCTCTCTGACTTCTTGGACTGCACATAATTCCCTCCATTTAGCGTTTCATCCTTCTTTATGACTGAATAGTATTTCATGGTGTGGATAGACCATGCCTGATCCAAGCATCAGTTAATGGGTATTTAGACTGCCCTCACATCCCAGTTATTGTAAATAATGATGCAATAAACTTGTGGGGCATAACATTTTTGCATTGATGATTTCATGTTCTTTGGATAGATGCCCAAGAATGGGACTGCTTCTTCATGTGGTCATATATTGTAAATTTCAATTCCAAAATTTCCCTTTGGTTCCTTGTTATAAATTATCTCTTTATTAATATTCTCAGCCTGGTTGGGCACCATTCTCATACTTTTCATGTTTCCCATAAAGTTTCTCTTAGCTCATTGAACATATAGGAAATAGCTGATTTTAAGTCCTTGTCCACAAAGTCTGACATCGCTGCATCCTTAAGTATGTTGTTTATTGATTTCATTTCTTCCTAGATGTGACACTTTCCTATCTCTTTGCATGTTGTATTTTTTTAAAAACCGGAGTGGGATGCCTTAATGTGGTAACTAAATCAGAGTCTCTCCTCATGCCAGGTGTTGTTGCTTCTTATTGCTGATGTTGTTTACTTAGTAACATTTCTGAGCTAATTCTATAAAATCTTTATTCTCTGTTATGTGTTGCCCCTGAAATCCGTTCCATCAGCTTAGTTGTCAGCTAATGCTTGGACAGACTTTCCCCTTAAATGCCTGAATTAAAAATCTTTGTCTTTGCCAAGTATGTGTATTGGGGTGTGCCGTCAACACAGCATGGAAATTTACAATTCTGCTTTACTGTTTACTCACTGCTTCCATAGAGTCTTGAGAATAATAGGAGGAGAGAAGTTAGGGCTTTTTCAATTTTTTTTCTTTTATTTCTGAGCCAACACATAGTCCTGAGCATGTACATGGTCTTCTAGATTTCTAGAAATATGTTGGAACTTTTCAGAGACCTTAAGGACATCTTATTCCCCAGACTTTATTTTCAAGATTTTTAGTTAATGTATTATTGGCCCCACTTCCCTATATTGCCCCAGGCAGCAGCAGCCTAACCTGAGACATTAGCTTGTGAGAATTTTTGACAGGTCTTGTTCTCCCCCAGCAACTTTAGCACTAGGCCGGTTCCCAGGTAGGAAAAATGGAGACAAGATTGCTGAGCTGGTTTTTCATGGAGCCACCAGACTGAGAACAAATAATTATTCTTTGATTAATTAGCTCTTTCAAATAATTAGCTCTTTGAAAATATTCTCAGCTTCTCTCTTCAGCACCAGGAATGTGGGTTGTTGTTTTCATAGTTACCAGTGAGGAAAGTGGAGAATAGAACTGTAGTTAGATTGTGACAAAGACTTACTTCTTACCTAGAATCAGCATTTTTTGGTCTCTATTTTTTTGAATAAGAATTCTGCCAGGTTGTTACACGCCTTTAGATATATTCCAGAGTCCTAAAAAACTTGATTCTCATCATTTTTGCTGGTTTGTTGCTTTTATAGTAGGGTGGAACGTGGAGTTCTTTACTCTGCCATTTTGCTGATGCCCTGGAGTTTCTTTTAAAGTTAAATATACACTTGTCCTATTAACCAACAATTCCTCTCCCAGGTATTTATCTAAAATGAATTAAAAGCTAAAGTCACATGGTTTTATTAGCTCTATTCGTATTTTCCAAAACCTGGAAACCACCCTCATGTTTTTAAATTGGTGAATGAATAAATACATGTTGGTTTAGTCATACGGTGGAATATTATGCAGCAATAAAAATGGAACAAGTTATCTCTATGGCCAATAATAAAGATAGACCTCTAATGTGTTCTGGTATGTGAAAGAAGCCAGACTCAAAAGGCTATATTCAATTTATATAACATTCTTAAAAAAGGAAAACATAGTAGAACAAAATAGGTCAGTGGTGTCCAGGATTTGAGGGTGAGATGACCTGGCTCTGGAAAGGATCACAGTAAATCTTTGGAGTGACCAAACTGTTCTCCATCTTGATTGTGGTGGTGTTTACACTATGTATAAACACAGTGCTTGTCAGAACTCACAGAACTCTACAACTAAAAATTGTGAATTTACTGTGTTCAAAGTATGCCATTATAAGCAAACAAAAACAAAAGCATATAGTAATGGAAAAGCAAAGCCACAGGTGCCTCTGGAAATATTATAGAAATATTTAGAACTATGAGGTAATATTAGAATAGATAATAGGAATATTTATAATATATAATAAATATAATAAATATCTCTATATAATATAGCCACCTGAGCTCAGGAGCATGAGCTGCCGTCTGCCAACGAGAGAGGATTAACCCTGCACATTCTGACTATCAGAGAGGCCAGGAACTTGCAGAGTTAGAGATAAATATCTAATATAATAAATAATAGAAATATTTATAGAATTTTGCAAAGTACTCGTGAACTCTTAAAGAGAAAAGTGGCCTCACCTCCCATCTGGATGTAGAAATCTACAATGAATTGAGTGAGAAGTTCTCAAAGGCAAGAGACAGGCAGAGTCCAGTAGATGTCCAGTGCAGGAATCTGGGTAAAGCTGTGTAGCACAGTTCTGTATTCAAAGAGCCTTTGCCCCTGACCGTTAGTGATGATATATTAGCGACACGTCTCACATCTGAGTCAAACCTAGCCTGCTATGACATTCCAGGCTACTCCCTCGGGCACCAGGCTTTCCTGGAGGTTTCTGGGAGAGTAAGCCCCAGGAGCCTCTACTTGACATTTATGTCATCTTGCTCTGAGAACAGTCCTGAAATCATCCCTGACAATTCCTGCTAGAACCCAGGGTGGCAAATATGAGAGATGAATTTTGTGAGTATGACCACGGACAGCCCCTGATTTCTCAAAAGCCAGCATAGAGGCCTTTGGGTTTTTTCTAGGAAACAAATATTGACAGTCTTGTTTCCTGTTCCAAAGCTCTGCTTTAAGGCTTCCCTCGAGGCCCTCACTTCCTCTGCAAGTTCCTGGTCTCTGATAGTCAGAGTGTGCAGGGTTAATCTTCTCTCATTGGCAGATGGCAGCTCATGCGCCTGAGCTCAGGTGGCGCGAGCTCATGGACACAAATATGAGCGATATCTAGGAAATGTAATCTTCTGGCATCAATAATCAGCTTCTGCCGCTTAGAAAACAATCTCAAAATCTCCATGGCTTAGAGATCTGCAAGTCAACTGCCATTCAGCTGACCTAGACTTGGTTTAGCTGGTGACTGTTTCAAGCTGTTAGTCAACTGGCTTTACTCTGTTTAGGGACGATTCAGTTTGTGTCATGGGCCTTGTCTTCTCTGGGCTAAGAGCTGCCCGAAGCACGCTATTAATCATTATATATGTATATGTGTGTGTGTGTGTGTGTGTGTGTGTGTGTGTGTGTGTGTGTGTGTGTGTATATATATATATATATATATGTGTATATTCATATTTACCCGTAAAGAAAGTCAGGCAGACTTTCTTCAAGGTGGGGGGAGCATTGCAAAGGGATGTAGGGACCATTGCCAGGGATTTTGCAGTGGGGGAGCGAGTGGGGCGCAATTCTGAATACAACATGAACTAAAGGAGATTTATAGCCCAGGAGCAGGGCAGGAGACCAGTGGATGGAAAATTACTAAGAGCAGTCATCAGAAATAAAGGGGAACTGGCCAAACTGACCTAAGGGCACTCTTGCTGAATAGGGGTCAAGGGGATGAGACATCCCCTGGGGGATGGTGGTGAGTAAGGATCCTGACTGTAGGAGATTCTGACTCAACCAATAGCAGGCTTCTTGCTGAAATAGGACAATATAGAACTGGACATGGAAATCCATGAGTTGAGGCCTAGTTGAAAAGTTCAGGGGATCCTGAGTGGAGTTTGGACGAGGAAGGAATCTTTGTCACATGTTCGCATCTTCTCACCGGGCCTCAACATTGAGCCAAAACACACAAATGCACCTCCTTTTGAATCCTCTCTGAACATGTCTTTGGGCAAAGCCCATCACCTAACCCAGTCCAGAACCAATAAGGGCAAAATATATTCTTCCTATGATACTTTAAAAAATAATTCAGAATCTTACATGACCTCTAGAGGCTTACACGATTCGCTTCAATTTTGCAGCCTCAGTTTCCTCTAAAAATGTAAATGTCACTTTCGACTTGATAGTGTTCTGTGACATTTAGAGGATAGAAATAAAAAGCACTTATCCACTGTTCCATAGCAGGCATTCCCAGTCCTGTTTATCCACTTAACAAATACCTATAGTGGGATCCATTGACACAGAATTTTAAAAAAACAATTGTTACGCAAAGCTTCAGCATGGTGGGGAAAAAGTGAGAACTTTGAATAATCAGCCTTTTAGTGAGCATTGGTTTTGTAACACTCAAAGATTCCTCCTGAAATTAATATTTAATTAAAACTGTCAAGATATTCCTTACCAAGACCAGGTGACAGGAAACGGAAACGGTGCTCTTGAGATAAAATTACCTTGGAGGTAAAAAATTGCAGAATTGTCCTTTCTGAAAGGGCATGGTGGTTATGGATCCCCCAGATGCTACTTAAGCAGTCTGTCTCAGCCTAGCTGCAAATGCAGCTTCATATCTGGGAGGTGTCTTCAAGCAGTTTTGCTGTGGGACTTATTTATTTATTTTTATTATTTATTATTTTTTAAAAATATTTATTTATTTATTTACACAAGAGCTGGGTGTAGGCCAGAGGTGTGGGGGGTGAGAGGATTCACCAGAGACAGAGTAGGGAGCAGAACAGATGAATTGACTGAAATACACTGCTGAGGATAGCAGCGGGTGAGGCAGGAGAGGTCTACTGTGCCATGTGGGAAGCTCCCTGGCCGGGAATCGAACTTGTGCTGCAGTGGCTGCCCATAGCTTCATAGTGCTGAGACTTAACCGCCTGTGCCACCAGGGAGGCCCTGTGGGGTTTATTGAGATGAGATGAGCACTAAGGAAGGGGTGTTCCTGCTTAAACCTTGAACCAGTATGGCCTCACGTGCATCTTGGGAGTGTGCCCGGCTGGGTCTTGGAGATGGATTGTGGGTCTATCTATTGGATTGCAGAGATTTCAGTAGGTGGCAAGACCAGGCCCCTGGTTTTGCTGCTACCGGTGGAGTAATGGGGAACATACTTGTCTTGCTAGTTATTGTTAGTCCCTCCCGCCTGCTGTCCCAAGGCCTGTGAGTCCATTCCAGCAGTGACTCGACCAGCTCCTTTGATGGTGGAGAAGGATTTTAGTCAGGTTTGCCAGATAATACACAGAATGCCCAGTTAAAGTTGAATCTCAGGTGAATAACAAATACTCTTTTTAGAAACTAGTGACTTTCTAATAAAGGTTGCCATTTGCTTGAAGTTCAAATTTACCTGGGCATTCTGAATTTTTTTTAATAGATATTTATTTTTGTTATTCGTATCTTTTACATTATTGTGTGTTCCCCATAAGTTACCCACCACCTGTTCACCCGTGGAGCCATCACCATAGTCCTCCGTGCTCCCCTCTTCCCCCCTCTTGAGCCCTCCCCCTCCCCTCCTTCCCTGCTTAAAGTCGCTTTCTTATTTGGCTCCCCTATATTCCTGTTATAAGTGAAACCATTCGATAATTTTCTCTTTCTTTCTGGCTTATTTCACTGATCATGATCCCCTCTAGGTCCACCCATGTTGCTGCGAATTGCATGTGTTTGTCTTTTTTGAATGCTGAATAGTATTCCATTGTGTATATGTACCACATCTTCTTGATCCAGTCATCTATTTTTGGGCATTTGGGTTGTTTCCATACCTTAGCTATTGTAAACAGTGCTGCAATAAACATGCGGGTGCATGTATCCCTTCGGATTAGAGTTTTTGTGTCTTTTGGGTATATTTCCAGTAGTGGTATTGCTGGGTCACATGAAAGTTCCATTTCTAGCAGTTTGAGGAAATGCCATACAGCTTTCCATAGTGGTTGGATCAATTTGCATTCCCACCAGCAGTGTAGGAGAGTTCCTTTTTCTCCACATCCTTGCCAACATTTGTTGATGCCTGTTTTATTAATGTGCGCCATTCTCACTGGCATGAAGTGGTATCTCATTGTGGTTTTAATTTGCATTTCCCTGATTATAAGTGATGTTGAACATTTTTTCATGTACCTGTTGGCCATTTGCTTTTCTTCTTTGGAGAAGTGTCTTTTTAGCTCTTCTGCCCATTTTTTGACTGGATTGTTGACTTTGTTTTTGTTGAGCTGTGTGAGCTCTTTGTAGATTTTTGTTATCAGTCCTTTATCGGTTGTGTTGTGTGCAAAGATCTTCTCCCAATTAGTAGGGTGTCTGTTTGTTTTAATTATTGTCTCTTTTGCTGTACAGAAGCTTTTTAGTTTGATGTAGTCCCAGCTGTTTATCTTTTCTTTTACTTCCTTCGCTATGGGGGAAGTGGTTTTAATGATTTTGCTGAGATGTATGTCATGTAGAGTTTTGCCTATTTTTTCTTCTGTAAACTTTATGGTTTGAGGTCTTATCTCCAGGTCTTTTATCCATTTTGAGTTGGTTTTTGTGCATGGTGTGAGGTAGTGGTCTAGCATTCTGAATTTTTGTTTGGTAAACAGAGACAACCTAATTCCAGGACATCGCTGGACAAACTGGGGGAGGGGAACCCTGGGGAGAAGGAAGACAGAATGGCTGGATAGGAATAAGCTAGTAGATGGGGTTTGAATGAGTCACAGCAGAGACTTTAAAATGGCCCAGGGTGTCAAGGAGACCCTGGAGGAAGCGCCCTTTGTAGAGAGATCCCCAAAATACAGAATTGCTCAGGCGGAAGGTGGGGTGGTCATTGAGCGTGGTGCGAGAGTGGCTGGAGACCAGGCCAGCAGGTCTCACGCACAGCTTCATGGGGGTGAGAGTCGCCTGGCACATGTAAAACGTGGGGGTCACTCTGATGTGGGTGAACTGGAAAGTCCAGGTGGGAGGTGAAGTGAGGAGGAGAATCGAGGCTAGATCCCGTCTAGGGGTGCTCTTAGCAAAAGTAAGCCATGGCTTTTACGAGCATGGTCAAGTGCACTCCCAGATGCTACTTCATCGGTCCTCACCTTGGCCCAGGGGACGCACAGTGTTTTACGTAAGCCACGCGCAGTGCCGAGCCCAGGTGCTGCAGGTGTACCAGCGAGACTCGCCCAGGGGAGATGCTCCAAGGAAAAGGACACCTACTTATCCCAATCCCTTTCTCTGTCTGAAGTGCAAATGCAGGGTGCATAAGGAGAGAGGCGGGATCTCCAAACTCACGGTGTGCGCCGGAGGGTGGGCAATCTTCCTGGCTTCCTAAGGAAGCCTGCTGTGCACCTGAGAGCCAGGTGCGACTTCCTGGGTGATGGATGGATTCCTCCTGCACGTTATAATCCCGTGTATTCTTAAAACCCATTTACCGCCCACTAAGTAACTCCTGAATGTTTTGACTTTAAATCCCAGGAGACAGACCTGCTGTCTCATTACAGTTCCTGGGGTTCTTGGGAAGTGAGCGCTGCAGTGCTCACAGAACAACATTGTAAATTGGAGTAGGCTCGCTCTAGCTCCCTTTAACCTACAGTGGAATTGACTAATGAGACTCCACCTTAGAGGCTAAGCAGAATATTTCCTGTTTATTGTCCCAATCTTCTGATTCCTAAGAGCAGTGTGAATACCCAGTCTCTCTCAACCCAAACTCCTCCTCCCAGGAGAGGCGGACGGGATCACCTGCAATGAGCCTGCATAAATCCTAATTCAATTTGATTTTTTAAAATCATTTTAAGAACAGAGCATCCTGTGGAGTGGATGGCGGGCACCCAAACACAATGTCCCCACTTCCTAACATGATTAAATCTTCATTTCCGTTGGCCACCAGAAGCTGGCTTCCCCACCGCTTTCCCCACCAGGAAGCTTGGTGTCACGTATGCAACCAGGCAGCAGAGCGCACCGAGCTAAGGCCCCTGCACCACAGTGGGGCTAAAGTGTTTTCGATGAGTGGGTGAATGTGGAAACAGGAAAAGGTAACCTTGGCCTGTGCTTACCTGCAAGACTGCTCCCCAGGTCACAGTCCTATAGGTTTTGGTGAACGTGGCCTTGATTGTAGATAGGGCTAATACTAGAAAGGAGTGGGGAGACGTGTTTGCCACCACCACTGTTTGGGCACCCACGAGAGGCACAGATTGGCAATACATCCAGTCCCCCCTTCCCAGCTCAGTGCTCAGACAGTTTTTCTATGTAAACTCGGTAAGTTAATTAACTGTGCACACCTTCTGGGCTTCAGCTCTTTTACAAGTAAAACTGGGATCATAATGTTGCCTGAATCAGAGAATTATTTATTTGTTCCACTCCACAAATATTTTTTGAGCCCTCACTTCATTCAGCATGCTCCTCTGGGCAGTGACTACATGGCAAAGGACCAGAGAGAGCCGTTTCTGCTTCCCACCCCCAGATGCTTGCATTTTACTACAGGAGTCAGATCCAAACAAGCGGACACACTCAACTGTGTTGTAAGCACCAACTGTTAAAGGAAATAAAAGATGGAATGGGAATGGGCTAGATGCTCTCTCACTAAAACTGGGATCCTGAAAAAAGTCTTTTCTGAAAATGCTGAGAGATATTTCCCTTGGGGCCAGGATGATGATAAGAAAGATATTTTTTAAAAAAGATTTATTTATTTATGCATACAAGAACTGGGGTGTAGGCCAGAGGTGTGTGTGGGGGATTCACCGGAGACAGAGTGGGGAGCATTACAGGCAGAGTGACTGAAGTACACTGCTGAGGGGAGCAGTGGGTGAGGCAGGAGAGGTCTGCTGCGCCATGTGGGAATTTCCCTGGCTGGGGATCGAACTCGTGTTGCAGTGGCTGTGGATAGCTTCTTAGCGCTGTGCTTAACCCGTTGCACCACCAGAGAGGCCCAGAAAGAGATTTTTTTAAGAGCTGTGTAGAGCATCTAGGAAACTGGTGCAAAAGCTCTGACATGGAAGAATTAGTATGTTTGAGAATAAATGAAATGATGTATTGATATGTAGAATATTTAACATAGGGCTCAGTAAATGATAAATGAATAGTAACTAGTTGACGGTTATGAGGAGGAGGAAGTAGAAACAGGGGAAGAAGGAGGAGGTTAGGAGCCATCACCAGGGGCTGGTCACGGGGGCAGGAGGCAATCTCTCTGGAAAGAGATGAGCAAGAACTGAGCCTGCGTGCCCTTGTTCTGCACAGATGCATGGACGATTTTAATGATTTAATAGTAAGGCTTTCACTCGGTAGGAAAACTGCTGAGCTCATTAGACCCTATGTACACCACTGGTTGGGGAAGGGGGGTCAGAGGCTCTCAGTTCTGCCGCTGGAGCTAGGTGAAGCTGACACTGTGGTGTGGAAGCGATGGTTTTTGCAGCTGAGCAGAGCTGAGCCAGCAGGAGCCCACATTTCCCGCACTCAATTTACTGGTCTCATCCACAGTCCAAGGAACCTTCATTCCACATACTTCAGAAGCTCTGGCAGCCCAGCATGAGCTCAGAGGGAATCCAGAGCTGAGTTTATAAACACGCAGGTGCCCACAGAGAGGCTGCAGGGAAGCACCGTTGTCGAGCATGTCCTCATCTAGGATCCTCGTTGGAAACACTCTGGTGCTGGATCTCATTACCGTCCCGAGAAGGTTCTTGCAAGGCCTGTCTCTTCCCTGCAACTCCTTCTAAGAGGGCTCAGACTTCTGTGGTGCCGGCTCCATTCCTCCTGACACAGACATTTATATTTGATGGTGTTGGGATGAATTATGCACACACCCCACTGAACACAGATTTAATGAGAGGATTTCATTTCTGTTCCTTGTTTTGGTTTTTAATGGATTCAAGCCTTTGAATTAAGCACTGCTGCAGCAGCTTGACGCTGTAGCGGATGCAGAGAAACTGTCCCTCCATCTAAGGATGGAGAGATGGTGGCTTTGTCCATCTGCTCCATCGCTGTATTTGATCCACCTGGGTCCTATATTTCTGGGTCTCAGGTGAATCCAAGGATGAGGTCTTCGATGAGGGTTTGAGAATGAAGTCCATGCTGGACCTGGTGAGGAGTGAAATTAGACCTTCAAAAAGAATGGCCGAAAGTGCCAGGTAAGCCCTAACTGAGGAAAGGCAGCTCTGAAGGGAAAATGTGGAGCAAGTGGAAAAGTTGCCATGACATAGGGACTGTGGCAGTCACTGCTGGCATCTGTGCTCATTGTTGCATTATTTACAGCTTCATCTTGGAGGGAAATCACCACTCTACTTTACACCTATATGGTACAAGGAAGGGTTGACTGTACACACTGCCTTTTGATGACATAATTGGGTCAGATGCAGTCATATGACACCAAAGCAGAATCAGTGCTGGATGTTTGCCAGAGATTATGGAAGAAGACACATTTTTCTTTTTACTTTGTGATCTGCAGTTGCTAAGTGATAGCATATACATCTAAGGAGCTGCCTTGGACTACCTCATGGTCATAAAGTTAAGAGTCAAGAGAGAATAAATCATATCTCAGAGAAACCAAGGGCAATACTGAATGTGTATGACATTATTCCTGGATCCAGCCATACCTGAAGCAAACTGTGGCTTGTATTCTCATACTCATTCACTGTGGCTTGTATTAAGCTCTTTTGATTTGACTTTATCTCCTTAAGAAAAGAATGAATTTTGAATCATATGAAACCTAAGAAGCAACCAAAAAGGTCAGGAAAAAGGCATAAAGTAATTTAAGGAAAAATGGATCAACACCTAGTAGGGGATGAAGAACTATCTTTATAGGGTGCTGTTTTGGGGGGCATAGTGATAAATCTTCTACTTGTACGTAAAGGACTGGTCTGCCTGTGTCTGAGCTCCTGTGTCATTCTTGTCGGAGCCAGAGCTTGGAACTATAATAAGGGTAAAGAGCTTTGCTGTGAAATTAATCCATATGAAAATAATTTCAGTAAAATGAAAGTAGAAAGAATTGGAAGTAGTTTAACTATACTATACAAAAAATTGATCCGAGAGTTAAATAGGTTTGAAGAGTTAGTTCCAGAAATAATTTCTCTGTGGAAATATAGCAAGTTTATTAAAATCTTGATTAAAGTAATTGTCATTCCTTGTTTTAATATTTCCAAAGATTTCAATCACACACAGAGTAAATTCTGAATTCCTTTTCTTAATAGCATAGGATCTGACTTTGACTGTCTGTTTGATCACATGGTTGACATGTAATCACATCTTCCTTTTGCCTAAACCACGTGGAGTCATAATATCTCTTTTTCTGTTCCTTGAAAGAGGAAAGTCTGCTCCTGTCCTTTGCCCCAGCTAGTCCCTTGGCATGGAATGCTGTTCCTCATCCTCATCAGCCTGTTCTCAGCCCAAATATCACCTTGTCAGAGAAGCCTTTCCTTAACACCCCATCTAACATAATTCCCATAGTTACCCCCTGTTCAATTAGAATATATTCATAACATTTTTTCATTATCTGAAATCATTTATTTACTTATTTCTTTCCCTTTATCTCAGGAAAACAAACAAACAAACAACCCCAACTCTATAAGGTACACACACCCACGGTTCTGTATACTTGTTCACTTACGAAGCCTGGGGGGTATGCAACAAATGTATTCCTGCCTCACTTCCTGACCAAAGATTGCTTGCTGCCCACCAATCCCCTTTCTTCCTGAGTTTGCTTCAAGGCACATGCCAGCCGACTACACACTGTGATGTGCCACCCAGATCCATTTTCAATGAGGGCATGTTGCCCACTCTGGGGAAGGTGAGCACCCCAGGTCTTATCTGTCTTCCTGGCCACACCTGAGTTGCCCTTTGCGGCGGGGGCAGCCTGCTTTGGTGGTGAGCGAGGCAGGAGTGTGCAGGGCTGTCTTTGCAGCCCATCCTGGGTCAACTCTGATGGGCGATTCTCACTTTACCAGGTTGGCTGAGGCATCACAGTTTGACTCCTCTCTCTGAAGGATCCTGTTTCTGAGTCTTTCTTTGTCTAGTGTTGGTCTCTTTTCTTGCACTTCAGACATCATCTCAGCATGTTACTGGAGGGCTCAACTTGTGACAACACTCAGCAAATGCACCCGCCTTTATCCCTTGCAGTTAGAGGTGGCCATGGCTAAACACCCATGGAAGTGATATGTGGCACTTTTGCTTGTTAAAAGATAATTGCCCTTGTCTCATTCTCTCCTTCTAGGGCCCGAATAAGACAAGGTGCTGCTGGGCAGGATTAGACTATGCGGATTAGGGTGCGATGCCGGATGGAAGGAGTCTGTTTCCTTTGACAACTTGATGGAGAGAAATCTCTATCTATTATGGACCCACTTCCCTCTGGGCTGTGGAGACATGCTAACTAAGTGAATTTCTCTTTTATTTAACTGTACTTAGCTCCCAGCCCCTACATCTAGCCCCCACCCCTTTACAGCAACTTAGCTTCCAGCTTCAGAGAAAACAATCACTATTATTGACATAGAATCTTGGGGACCATTTATTCTACAGTCTCCCTTTGCACGCAATCAGACTCAAGCCCCAGTGACTACGATTGGTGCCTCAAAACACTGAAAACTTCCAGATCAGGAAACTCTGAACGTTCCCTGTATGAGCCCATCTCTCAGGATTCTGACTAATGTCATTTCTCCGGGACTTTGTGACAGTGATCACCCACCCAGCCCCTGAGTCGCCTCACCTGGCTCCTCGCCTCTGGGCTCCACCCTTGCCATCGGCTGCCTCTGCATAATCGCTGTGCTACCAAGCTCTGCCTACTGACAGACCCTACAAATTTCCCTAGTGCCCACACAGCTACCTCTCTGACTGCGTGGGCAGAGACACCCCTTCATCCAACACTACCCCTAACCGTGGCTCCTGTCGTCTTCATTTGAGGAATCCATCATTCTCTGTGCTCAAGCACTTAACGCAGCACTGTTTGAATTAAATCAGCCCTCCACCGATGGTTACAGCTAATTGCTTCAGGTCTTAGTCACTGAAACAAGGTGATCACTGATGCGATGGAAGGATAAAGATCATGGCAACCCTGCCCAATAGAAGCCACCATGTTAGAAGGTGGCAAATAGCTCCCCAGACTCCATTCCGATAGATACCCAGGGAAGTGGGTCATAAGCATTGCCCTCCATGTTCCTGGCTTTTCAAGGGACTGCTCCACTCTCAGTTCTGCTTAGGGGTGCTTCGGTCACCAAAGATGATAATCCCCATGTTATGTCTGTGTTTACAATTCTGTTGACCTCCTCTTGCTCTCAGAGTAAAAACAAGAATGCTGGGTGCACTGCAGGTCCCCACAGGTCTGGCTCCTGCCTGTCTTCAGCCTGGGCTCATTGTAAACTAGCTCTTACGCTTTGACTGTCATTTTATTGCCCTCCTTAGGGTTCTTCCAGCATGCCACAGAGCCTTGGTATATTCCATGAAGTTGGTGCCTATCTTTTTTTTTTTTTTGTATTTCCTTTTCCTATTCACCGTTGTGTCAAAGATCCAGCATAAATGCTGACGCAAAGTAAGCATCAAAGAAAGAAGTGAATATTTCCCAGATTTCATAAAGAAGTTGGCTGCAGCTCTCATTGCCATAAGTCACCTGCACCTGGGGCTTCCTCGTGACCTGCTTGGCATAATAACACGCACGAGGCAGAGTAGCGTCATGGTTAAGCATACAGGCGCTGGAGCAAAGATCTGTTTGGGTCTATCCCTGTTTCTCCATGATTTGACGAATTTAAGCAGCTTTGGTAAATGCCTTGTATCTTGGCATTTTAATCTGTAAATGATCCTCACACTAACTTCCCATAGATGGGCCTGTTGTGAAGACCCAGAGATCTGATAACAACCACGCCCGGCACAATGAACACTCAAGAAAGTGTATGTATTACACACTGGCTTCCAGATAGCATTGACAGCTTTCCCTGTGATCACCTCCTCCTCAACTGTTTCATACAATGGGAATTTTTTATATTGGGAAGGGAATGTATAACATAGTCACATGATTTTCTCATTTCATTTAAGTCTGTGATTTCCTTGTATCCGAGGGAGTGGAATATAATCCTGACGTGGTGAGACAGGCGTAACCTTGGTCCTACTGTCAATGGATCTGTATATTGTTTCCTAGGAAAGCTCAGTGAACGTGGCTACAGAGTTCACTCTCATGCCCTTTGCTAGGTGGATTCCAGAGTGGTGTTTGTGGAACTGACATGTAGAGGGTTTGCTTCGTAGTATGTGCTCAGGAAATTTTTACAAGTCTGTATTTGAGGAGACCTGCTTGCTATTGCCTTAGCTGAACCTAGATGGTAACTCCAGTCACCTAAGGTACCTGGAGATCCCCAGATAGTGTGAGTAGGAGATATCTCACACTCACCTCACTCACAGCACACACACAGCACACGTACCTCGCACTCACTCACACACATACAAGCCTTCACACTCGTCTTCTCTCCTGGGCATCATTCAAATGCTCTGGACCTTTTCCCTCAGCCCAGTTCGCTCTGTATCCTTGCTCTGACCTCTGCTTGGGTCTCCCCAATGGTAGAGGGGATTTTGTGGGAGAGTTTGGGGTCACAGTTGGGCACTTGTGTGGAGACTGCAGGAAAGGCCTGTCAACCTTGACTCCTCATTTCAGTCAAATTTCACCTGCAGAAGTTCTCTCCGCTGTAGCGACCCTAAAGCCGACATAATTTGATGATTTGATTCTAAGGAGATTCTGTGATATTAGTTGACTGAATATGAAATGTGCCTTCTAAAGGCATCCCCCTTTCCAATCTCTTTGATCATTAGATTTGCTCTTAATCTCACCCACAGACATTCTGTGATTTTTTTTCTTTTTGGCAGGTTAATTAAACCTGTCTTTATTTTTTTCTTTTTCCAATTCTGTCTGAGTGCTGGGGAAAAGATCTGAGTCTCCAATCTCTGGTGGCATTTGTCATAGAATATTCTAGACATTCAGAGCCATAAACCATTCCCTCGTTGAACCTGAGCTCCCAAGCACTGCTCATCTTAGCCTGCCAGACCTCATACCTCATTGCTTTAGCAACTTTAACTTGGGGGAAAGGCAGGTCACTTAACATGAAAATTGAACAATAAAAATTCTCAGGAAATAGGATATTTAAGTAATTGATACTGAAGAAAAAGTATGATAGACTAGAATTTTATCCAGACGATCTACTACCCATTAGTTGGGACATCTACATAACCCTAATCTAAAATTATGAGGGTTCATTAAGGATGCAATCAGACAGTCGTCCTCATTCCATATATCAAAAATCCACGTGCTCAAAAATTCCCCTTTGTCTTTGTGTCTCTTCATTCCTAAAGCAAGTGGTTGGGACCTGATTTTTTTCTTATTAGGTGACAATTTCTTTTTTTTTAATTTTTTTTTAAAGATTTATTATTTTTTTTATTTATACATACAAGCTGGGGTACAGGCCAGAGGAGTGGGGCAGCGAGAGGGTTCATCAGAGACAGAGTGGGGAGCAGAACAGGCAGATCAGAAATGCACTGCTGAGGGGAGCAGCGGGCGAGGCAGGAGAGGTCTGCCACGCCATGTGGGAATCTCCCCGGCCGGGCATCGAACTCGCGTCACCGCTGCCGACAGCTCCACAGCGCAGCGCTTAACCGCTGCACCACCGGGGAGGCCCTTAGGTGACAATTTCTAGGGCACAATGCCCCACATTAAATACAAGACTTAGAAAAAGTATAAAAAAGATTGAAATACCATTCAGACAGCTGGAGGTAAAACTATGAAAAGTGATGCCCTTAAAGGACAAAAAAAAAAAAAAAAGGTTAAGAAAAGGAAGAAAGAAAACCTCTCTATGTTTACGGCCGGAGGACGTGGTTAGAATATTCCCCACAGCTGCTTCTGCTGATGGCTCTAAAATGAGGCTGGTCCTCACACACCACGGTTCTTGTCTAATCACAACATGAGTCTCAGAAAACATGCACACAGCCCAAATCTAAACAGAACAGCCACAGCACCATACCGGAGCTGAAGCCAGGGATGCTTCGATTCACCACCCCCAGCCTCAGCCGGGCCCCTCTGTCACCCCAGCCTCATCCCGCCTCCCTACCCCTGCCTGCGCTGCTCTGGCTCCCCCACATGCAGTGGTAGAGAAACTTTCTTTGAAGTTCACACCCATCTTCTGGCACATCCTTGGTGTATTTTTCTCTCTCCCCTCTTCTATGCTGAGAGGGCAGGTGACTTTGTGTGGGTTCCTATGAGCTGGCTACTAGTTGGCCACTCGTGGGCAATTGTGACCTATTTGCTATCTGCAAATCACAGCAGACATTCTGTGACTACCTATGGAGAATAGCCCGTATGACAAGGCAGGCCCCGGGGGACACCTAGGCTGCTGTTGACCTGATAATGTGACTTTCTCCAAGGTGGTCTCAGATAACTCTGCCTGTGATAGCATCATA
The DNA here is from genome assembly GCA_004024925.1 of Scalopus aquaticus. Taxonomy (NCBI): domain Eukaryota; kingdom Metazoa; phylum Chordata; class Mammalia; order Eulipotyphla; family Talpidae; genus Scalopus; species Scalopus aquaticus. The sequence goes on along the minus strand of PVIJ01003231.1, from coordinate 8,709 downwards.
CTTTGCTGATGCAAACGTCTCTCGATGATGGTGACGATGTCCCCTTCCTTGCCCCTCGTAAAACTTTGTCTCCCATTCTTATCCCATCCTCCAGAACTTGTTCCTCATACCACTGTTGCGTGACCAGCTTTTACTAGCCCGTGTGCTTTCAATAAATGGCACAAGAACTTCTGCTCAAGTAGCAGAGTCTTGCCTTGCAAACCTGCTCCACCACTGCTGTGTCCTCGTGGTGTTCCCACCGCAAAGCGGCAACAGAGTTCCTGTTGTAACACCTTTTCACCTTGCACCAAGGCAGCCTGCTCACCTCTGCGGAGCGGTCCTCACATCTGTTCTCCATGCCTGTGAGCACCTCCCTCAGCCCTGCTGAGAGGTGGGCCCAAGCCTGCAGGCTGAGTTTTAGTCACAATGGCACCCCAGAACCCGGCACACGTGACTATATGGGAGTGGAGTTCTCAGGAATCAGACTGAACTGAACTGATTTCCTTCCTTCACTGTGCATTACTTAAACAATACTTATAAGGTGCTATAGACCTATTCCTTTTCCCATCTAGCTCAATGGTTTTAAAAATGTGGTTTGTAACCCAATGGCAGATGATGGAATTATTTTAATAGGTTTCAAGTTGCATCAAGGAAAAAAATAATAAAGCAGTGTGAACTAGGGGAAGATGGCACAGGGGAGAGTAACTAGAGTAGGTTAGGTCCTGATGGCAGCGCAGGCAGAAAATGTCAGAGTGGGCTTCACATAGAAGGTTGTGAAGTATTATCTCTTTTTTTTTTAAGATTTATTTTTTATTTATACATACAAGCTGGGGTACAGGCCAGAGGTGTGGGGAAGTGAGAGGGTTCACCAGAGACAGAGTGGGGAGCAGAACAGGCAGATCAGAAATACACTGCTGAGGGGAGCAGCGGGCGAGGCAGGAGAGGTCTGCCGCACCATGTGGGATTCTCCCCAGCCGGGCGTCGAACTCGCGTCGCCGCTGCCGACAGCTCCACAGTGCAGCGCTTAACCGCTGCGCCACCGGGGAGGCCCATGAAGTATTATCTCTTGAAAAATATAGATGTATCAATCTGTACAGTGTGTGTGTGTGTGTGTGTGTGTGTGTGTGTGTGTAGGGGGTGCATTCCGGTCACAATCAAAAGATGTTTTCAACGTCCCAGATTAGATAATTTATGGTAAGGCTTTCTTAGCAGAAATCGGTGGATAATGGCAGTACATTTTGTCAAGTTTCTAAGACCATTAGGAAGTCCAGCATCAAACTTTCACCACCAATAGGGCGAATTAATTAAACCTCATGGAAAGCTTGTTTGTGTTCTATTTTTGGTTGTGGTCTTGACTTTCTATCCCAATTTATATTTGCCTTGGTTCACAGACACACAAGTGAGGATTGGTTAAAAGACTCTAACACATTACAAATGGATGGAGTGGGCAGAAGAGAGCATCGTGGTAGATGCCGTAGAGAAAACGATCCATCCTGGGGGTCTGGCTTCAGGAACGGGGGGCACAGACACCTCCTCATCATTGTCAGCCCTCAGCCTGCACAGTCCACACTGTCCCAGGGTGTCGGACAACGGGGAGAGGGCATCTGAGAGGTTGTTCGGGCTTTGATCCCTGCACAAGCAGGGAGACTCTGGCTTCCCGTGAAGCTGTGACTGGGAAGGATTTTAGGTCCACGAGCTCATCCCCGCTGTTGCGGATGCTGCAGTGTGTTGGGAAACTAGACGTCCCGCGTGCCTGTGCCGTGACTGAGCGGGCGCAGAGTTCACGTGTGAGAAGTAAATAACGACAGCAGATGACTCCAGATGTCCTAAGTAATAAGATGAAATGGGCTGAAGTGGTCAAGAATGTGGGGGCGAAGGGGAGAGCACCTGTAAATCTGTATGTTAGGGAAGGTGACTTCAAGGAAGTTTAGAGTTGAATGGTGTGGAGCACGGAGGTGATAAGGGGAAGAGGGTCCCCGGTGGAGAGGACAGTATGTGCAAAGGCCCTGTGGCAGAGAATATTAGTGTTTCCCACTCGAGTTTCTCCTCTCTCTCCTGGAGAGTCCATGTGGCTGGACTGTTTCTAGTCTTCTAGGGCGGGGAGGGTTCCCATGTCTGCCTTCTGCCTAACTGTAGGCAGCTGGACATGAAGTTCACTGTCTCCAGGCCTGGCCAGCGGCCTCTCGGGAGCTCTGCCTTCTCTCCTGGCCACCATCCAGTGCAGGAGCCTCAAGCTGAAGACAGCAGACTCTAGACCTCTGTCTGCCCTTCATCTCTGAAGGACCCCCACTCCCCTCCACTGTTCTGCATCGCTGTGAGATGGGAGTGAGTGAGAAGTAAACACTGTGCTAAGTCATTCAGCTTTGTGGGGAGTCCGTTAGATCACTTAATGCTGGTGGGCCAGTCTCATGACACCCAAGTCACGAAAGACCTTTCCACGGTCATTGAGCAGAAAGACTCTTTGTCTTTTCCAAGCCATGTTTGGAGATGCTGGAGAGAGAATTGACGCATAAGCCCAGACCCTCCCAAGAGGCTATTTGCGCGGGAAGGTCACCACAGACGAGGCGACCGGCCCTCCAGGGTCCTCTCCCACCACCCTCCCCCCAGCCTCCCACAGCCAGGGCCCTCGGAGTCCTGAGCTGTCACTTTATTTTCTCCCAGTGCCTCAGCTTCTGACGGCAGGGTCATTCATCGTGACTGTTGCTGTTTTGAAGCGCTCTGGGGAAATGTCCTGAAAGAAGTGATTTTTTATATTTTTTTCCCCAGAACCAAAATATTTGGGCTCTTCAGAGAATGGCCTTCCCTGGAGTAAACAGAAGCCTCTGGATTGATTTGGCCTCAATCTGAGCCTCCTGGCTTTGCAGAAAAAAATGTTAGTGGAACTGAACTGAGAAATTATCTGAGTCAATTCCCACCAAGTACAAGATGTACCATCATCGCACTGTTGACAAAGACACGCTCTGTCTCATGGGGGCCAGGCTGCCATGAAAGAAGCTCATTCCATCTCCATCCACCAACGGCTGGTGGCATTGGAGCCAGTTCCTTACACTGGACCAAAACTGCCTTTTTGTAACTTCGGTCCACTGGACTGACTTTGAGCCCATGGTCCACATCAGGTCTAAACACCCTGGGTCTGTTGGTAAATAAATGGCCTGGCTCTCTCTCTTTCCTTCTCCTTTTCCTACTCTTCCTCAGCCACATTTTCTTACTACTTACCACGCACCCACTATAGGTCCAGCACTACCTTAAGACTTCGCCTACATGATCTCATGTGAATTCTCATGGCAGCAATTAAGTTGGTACCAATAAGATCATCACTTGACAATCTAAGATACTAAGACACAAAGAGGTAAGTCACCTCTGGTCCCTGTGTGACTTGTCCTGAGTCAGACAGCCAGAAAGTAAAAAAGCCAACTTCTTACTAGACGGCTTATGTTCTTACCAGCAAGCATGCTGGGATTGAAACTTAGATCTAATGACATTTGATGGTTTTTGATCAGGGACCCCAAAAATGCCCAAATAAGGGCATGGTATTTCCTCTAATTTCTCCATTAAGTTGCTAAGCAACTGATACACAAATATAACCAAAACAACATTTTTCTAATACTCACACAGTCGCCGGTTCCCCTAGTTCAGATCTCTGGTTGGTGAAAGTCTAAGTTGGGGCACTCAGCTTAGAGTTAAGGCCACATAGGGACCTTAATTCTCCAAACCCAACACCATGTCTTTCTGTAGTAGTCCAGGTTCTCCGGAGAAACAGAATCAGTAAGTTATATATAGATATACAAGAGGGGATTTATTATAAGAATTGGCTCCCATAATTATGGAGACTGAGAAGTCCCACAATCTGCCATCTGCAAGCTGGAGAACCTGGAAAGTTGGTGGTGTGATGAGTCTGAGTCCAAGAATCAGGGCACTGAGGGTGTAAGTTCTAGTCCAAGAACCAGGATCTTCAAGTCCACGTGCAGGGGACGATGGATGTCCCAGCTCAAGCAAAGGATGAATTCATCTTTCACCCACCTTTTTGATCCACTCAAGCTCTTCAATGGATTGCATGAAGCCCACCTACATGGGGGAGACCTGTCTTCTTTACTCATCTGCTGATTCAAATGCCAATCTTTTCTAGAAATGTCCTTGCAGACAAAACCAGAAAAACAGTATGCCACTATTTGGGCATCCCTTAGCCAGTCAGCTAAAATTAGCCATTGTGCCTACTTTCCACTGACTGTAATAGAAAAATAGCCTTCCATGAGTCTCTCTGCTGGTGGTTGTGTAATTGTCCTCTGCATCCATTTGTCAGTTCTCCAAGTCATGCCAGGTAATCCAGAAAGCTGGATGTACAAACCACCTCAACTAGCGGCTCTTACTGATTCTTGCAGCGACTCAGATTGGGAGAAGGGAGGGGCTGAGCCTGAGTCATGTCCCTCCCCCACCTCCCAGCTGGGGTGCCCTAGTGCTTGTGCCCAGCATATCCAAGGATCCTGATAGGCAGCTCCCTGCCCCCCACCTCAATACTCCACATCTCCTTGAGCTACCTAACACCGTTTTCTCCTCTTTCACTTTCTGGCTTTAGGAGCTATTATTGGTTTCCCATTTTGCTAGTCTCTTGATGGCTCATTATCTCTTGCTTTACCCTGCCTGCACCTCCATAAATAATCCATTTATTAAAGATTTCAATGCTCTGAGTGGAATTCTGTATTTGCCAGGACCAAACTCTGTCGTACACACAGTCTATGGGTGAAAGAGATGGCCATATCCCTAGGGCAATCCTAAATCGACCTGCTCACTCATTGGGGTGGGTCAGAACGTGTTTGGATGGAAGGAGTGATGAGAGGAGGGACTCATAGTATAGGCAATGCTGGCACTGCGCCAGGAGTCCACCTCCCAGCTGCCATGACTGATCAGGCAACTTTGCTGCTCTGGGCAGGAGTATGGGACAAGGGAAAGGTGTGCAGAGGCAAGCCAAAGGGAGAAGAGTTGGAAATCCTCCTCCCCTTATAAGTTACATTTTCTTCATGCCAATTTTTTAGAATTTTTTTTAAAGATTTATTTATTTATACATACAACTGGGGTACAGGCCAGAGGCGTGGGGTGGCGAGAGGGTTCACCAGAGACAGAGTGGGGAGAAGAACAGGCAGATCAGAAATACACTGCTGAGGGGAGCAGCGGGCGAGGCAGGAGAGGTCTGCTGCGCCATGTGGGATTCTCCCCGGCTGGGCGTCGAACTCGCATCGCTGCTGCCGACAGCTCCACAGCGCAGCGCTTAACCGCTGCGCCACCAGGGAGGCCCCAATTTTTTAGAATTTTTTTTGAAGGGACACTGCATTATAATGTTATATGCAGTTCAGGCATGTGTCACTATGAATCAACATCTGTATATATCATGTTTATCAGTATAAGTCCGGTCCTGCCTTTCACCATGCAACAGACCCCATTCACCCAATGTCCCCACCTTCATCCCCCTTTCCCTTTTGGGTCTATGTCAACTCTTTGAACTTTTAAAAAATATGCCAAATAAGACTGGTTGATTGATTGAGTTCCAGGGGCTTCGTTCCATGGCATGGATTCTGGATGCTTCACTGCTTTCTCTCCACGCTCTCCAATCTCTTTAAAGCTCTACTCATAGCATGAAGCTGAGATTCCCGGTTAGATGGGACCCTGGACAAGGGCAGAGAGTAAGTGTCTCCTTCCCTATTCTGAGGTCAGCCCGTCCATGTCTGTAGTCGATGCTTTGTCAGAATGTCACTCTAATGACTCAGTGTGTTGGGGGACACACAGACTCTCAGGTGCTTTATTTTAGATGTGACTAGCACCCGAACTATATTTCCTGATACTGTAATTGCATGTTTGCATTCTTTAATTTCAATGTAAATTATATGTGGAGTAAAAATCATGAACTACCCTCCCGCCCTTGCCTTGTCTGGATTGTTGCTATTGTCTATATCAAGGTTGCATGTAACCTTGAGTCTGCATTTCTGCATGAAGGGAAGATCGTGTTTACCACATGCCTGCCCCTGTGCTGTGCTGTACAGTCATTTCATGAAATCTGCACAACATTATCAATGGAACTACCACCCTACACACACACACACACACACACACACACACACACACACACACACACACACACACCTATTTCACAGGTGATTAGAGCAAGCATTGGACAAATAATTTTCTGAGGTTAGGAAGTGGTAGAGCTGGTCTCTGACCCAGACTGGCTAGCTCTAGAAGTGAAGGTTTCTATAACTTGACTATGCTGCCTTTCATGAAAATAGAATTTGGGATCTAGAGAAATCCTCTCCTGTCTCAGCTCAATCCACACAAAATCAAATGGGAAAGGAGATCAGTGTCCCTTGCTCTTCTCATATTAGCCAGCCAGAACCACTCAACCTTGAAAATCCCTCTTAGTAAGTTCTGAGTCTGTTTTTCTCCAATTTCCAAGGAGTTGCATTTGGCATCCAGTAAATGACCTGAATCCCTGCCATCGCTGGTTTCATTTCCACAGCCTCCTCATGAATTTTGAGAAGCAGCTGATATTTTCTCCAAACCTTACCCTTTAATTCTCTGGAGATGAGGGTATTGGCCAGAGGAAACTGCTTCTAGCTCAGACTTCACTTCCTATCCTGGTGGCTCTTGCACAGAACCCCCCATCATGCTCAGCAGCAGCAGAGACCCCAGGGGATTCAGCCCCCTCACAAATGCTGCCAGGCAGGGAGGGGAGAGCCCTTGAATAAACAGCCAAACATGGGGAAATGTTTCATTCATTGTGTATTGCTCTATTGATGTGCGTTGCCATGGTGACCTCCGATTATTTTTGAACCAGGAGAATTAATCCTATTGAATTTTCTGTCCTAATAATTTATGAAATTAATTTTCCATATTATAAAATTCAAATGCACAATCTCAGGAGCCAAGGTTTAGCAAGTTAAACTAATCCATCCAATTGCATTCTGGGCTCAGAAATGCCGTTTTCCAGATGGGAAAGGCCAGGATCTCCTGACACACATTGTTGACTGCACTTGGGCCTCTGAACGTTGGGTCTTTAATAACAAAAGCCTGAGGCTCTTACAACATTGTGAGAATCTTCCAGAAAGGGCAAGGCATGTTGAGACATTGAGAACTTGGTTTTGTCTTGCTTATGCATTTGCATTACCTGCTAATCATCCTAAGTTGTATCATCCTCTTCCTTTTTCTCTCTCTAAGCTCTTCCTTGCCTAGTTTCTGAAATGATAGCCAGAGATTTCTGAGTGGATAAGCCTTAGAGTTAAGTTTACCCAACTGGACTCTGCAAGTAGGTGACTCAGGTACCCTCTTTTGTGCTTCTACCATGATCTCTTTTATGGCCAACTTTGTCCTAATATTCTTGAGTTGCAAAAAAAAAAAAAAATCCTCAGCTGCCTCCTACCAACTAATCAGTCACATTGTTCCTATGTTTCCCACCAACCTCAACCTTTGACTCAGACTACAGGATCCATTTTTCTGCCTTTGGTGCCCCATTGTCCAGCTCCTACTGCCATGGTGAATGTTGGCATTGTACTAACTGGACACCTCTTGCCCCAAAGCCGTCTCCCATTTTCTAGCTCCTTCAGGACCAGAGATGTTTTATGGAAGATTTTAATTAGCTTTCTAACCATTGTTTTTCTCAAGTGTCACATGTCAACTCTTTCACTCCTGTGCCCCGTCATTGTTTCAGAAGGGTGATGAAGACACTTGGGCCCTTTGGACACAGTACATCACATCCTGAAAGCCTGTGCATGGATTGTCTCCTCCAGAGCCTACTCTGCACCAATATGCAGGTACTCACGGTCGCAGGCTCACCCCCTGCCCACACACTCTGCTCTCATAATCACCTTTATCTTCACGATAGAAGGATGATGCTTGAATCAATCCCCATGATTGGCAGTTTTAGTCCTGGTCCTTTGGGTTTTAAAGAGCAGAGTCACTTAGGATGTTGCTGGTGTACAGATTGCTCAGGGCATTCGCACGGATCATGTGGAGACGGAGAGGGAAGGGAGAGGACAAGGAGGAGGAGGCGGAAGAGAAATCATCTGTGTTCACAGTGTCATAGATACAGCACTGGTTGATGAAATTAAGAAAATAAATTAGACGAACTTTACCCTCAAGCTCATGTGGGCGATACAGTCACCTACTATACCCCAATAGGATTAAAGTTTTCACAGAGGTTTGCATTAGATGCTGGTAGACTGTCTAGAAGTGACTTACTAGGAGATTCCAGGAAAGCTTCACTGAAGAGGTGACATTTGAATTGGCACTTAAAAGAGTCCATCAGTTAGAGAAAGCCGGCAGACATGGTAGTTTTAAAACAAAACGTGGGCAAAAGCGTGTTTGAGCGAAGGATCATGACATGGATTAAATCAGGCCATTCAGCTGGAAGGGACAGAAAACCGGCCTAAACTAGCCTGGACAACAGTAACAAGACACTCCCCCAATCAAAAGCAATTTATTGATTCACTAATTGACAAATCCAGGACTAGGTTAGACTCAGGGATGACTGCGTGCAGGTGCTCAAATGCGGCATCATCCGTTCATCCATCGCCTGCTCTCCATGGCTCCCCGTCCCCCCCCCAACCCACCCGTTTTCCTAGACACCCTCAGGCACACACAGAATTCCTCGAGTCTTCTCCCTTGCACATGTGCTTTTTTTGGTCATCTTTCCCTGTCTTTTCTGCCATCTTCCATCCTTTTTTTTTTTTCTTTTTTTTTTTTTTT